>JAHPZR010022671.1:75000-115000 GCA_019787425.1 Platygyra sinensis | reverse complement strand
GTGAGTCTGATGTATAATAATGAGTGTTAACAACTAACTAAACTAACTACTTTGAGATTGGGTGAATTCACTGCAAAAGTAAGCTATAAGTTAAGATCAGGTTCCCGTTATTCCCTTACGATAATTCCTCGCGTCTAAATAAACGAACGAACCATCAATAGTTCACAGAGAAAATTGAGATCAACTACATGTCATAAAGTACATGGCTGGATAATCGGCGAGAGCAAAAATGTATTTTCCGTGGAGGTATCTTCCGAAAACTACAAATACCATTTCGACAATTGTTTGAGGAGAAACACTCATCCTTCATTGAAAAAGTTTGAGAAATGCATAGGAAAACTGTTAGCTAAGTCGAGCCGTATTTTTAGAACTATTCTGTCATGAAAGTATTAATATCTTACCTCTAATCGTACGAATGCTCGTGAAGATCCCCCTGAGCCATTGCAATAAAAAACTAAAACAAATTTCTATTTATATTGTTGTAACTGTCACAGGTTGCTGCCGGGCATCTGGTGTCGGTTGAAGACCGCCGTCCTGATTGATATTATAGTCACTTTTTGTGTTTCAATGCAGAAACAAAAGACTGATCTAAACACCTGCTCCAAGCGGCTCGATTGTATATTACTCCCCAGATCAAAATAAACTTCATCTGACAAGTTATCGATTGAATGATTATAAGGATAAAACGACTGCACGATCGGATCAGTATGTAACGACTCCATAATTGAATCATGCTAAGCTCAAGTCTCTAGTTTGTGATCTGAATGTGTGCATATAATCATACTGTGCTTATTTTCTTTCGTAATTTTATATAGATAACCGAGCGGCATATCTGCTTCCTAACTCGACAACCTTCACGGTTCCTAATGGTACATATCGTCTGAGAGTGCTTGCCGTGGGAGGTGGGGGTGGTGGATGCGGTGGAATAAAGCAAGGACGAAGTGGAAGCGGCAATCTGGTGGTGAACATTGTACATGTTAGTGGACCAAAGACTATCAATGTGTCAATAGGTCGAGGTGGACTGGGAGAGAAAGGTCATAGTGTAGAATCCGTTTCTAATGGGCTGCAGTCACAGTTTGGAAACTACTTAACTGCGCTCGGGGGTCGTGGATGTACCAGGGAAGTTTTGGGCTATTCTTTGCTGCAGGTCAGAGGAGTAAGACATCTTCAATCAAGCAAGATAACTAAAGGTGAATTTATTTTCTATTATTTGTCATAATTATCCACTAACTATTAACAAGGAATCTCCCAGAAGTTCGAGTAACGAGTGGGCAAAATCTTTGTTTCGAGATCATTTACACTGTATTGCAAACTTCTGTGTGGCTGTATAGATCTTCCTCTCAAGAAATCACTTCTAACAACAGCACATTTGTAGATTTGCACTTGAAAGTAGACAGTGGTCAGGGGCGGATCCAGGAATTTCTGAAAGGGGGGGCGTGGGGTTGTACACTATCAATTAATGTCACCTGTTCATGTCGCTTGTTATACCTGAACCTGATACGACCTTTGCGAAATCATCTTTTCATAGCTTGACAAGCAGTCGAATGGTAAAAGTGAAATATGTTTATGTTACGAAGAATCAAGCAAAATAACAAAAAAAAAATTCTCAAAGGGGTTGCAGCCCCCGCTCAACCCCTCCCCTGGATCCGCCTCTGGTGGTGACGTGAAACTGATGATGGCATGCACTTAACCTGTGTTTGGACACTTTCTGTAAAACGTATTTTCTCGAGTTCTCGGGGAAAATTGTTTTTGGTGTTATTTCAAGCAAACGGAAAAAGGACTGTGATATATCATTCTGGTACATGGTTTTTTTCTACTAAAGATTAAAATAGCTCTTATCGCAGTTATCAGCGGTTTGACATGCAAACAAGGCGAAAGGGTCAATTCTGCATTGTATTCACCCTTTAGCCTCGTTTGTGTGCCGCTCTAAACAAAGGAATATTTGACAGTGGGCTCAACTCCAATAACAGCTATTGCTCGATGTTCCTTCGGATTTCCTCTCAATAGGCTTTCCTGAGAGACGTGGATTTTTAATTTCTCTAAAGTTATCAATGCGCACAATCAACCAAATCTCCACTGCTGTAGGGAGATAAAAATTCTTTTCTAAACTCTTGACCCGGTCGCTTCGGCAGGCTTCAGTAAAACTAAAATACCTGAGCTAAGAGGATTAAAAGAGTAAAGCATATTTATTGAATATATTGTTTAAAAATGGAAAATTACATTTGAAATCATATAACTTGATTTCGTTATTAATCATTGAATATCTTGAAAAAGATGATCCTTCTTGATGTATTTCAAACAAAGAAACATTAATATTAACTTGCAGTCCCTTAAATGTCGGAACAGTTTCTTCTTCCTTTAAATATGATTATGACCCCATTGCCCAAGTACAGAAGAACTAATGTATAGATCACACACCAGCACACCGTATTTATTAAAAAACCATAGTGTTTGGTAAACTGTCTCAAGAAGCTTAAAGGTGAAATGTATGTGAAAAATCAAGAGATTTGAATAATAATTTGTGTAACAGAGACGAAATTTTGCTGTCATCGTCCTCGTCGTTGTCCTGGTCGCCGCTGTGGTTGTTTACTGTACTTGTGCAACTTCCTTTCTGCATCCACATATATATGTACACCTTGTGCTTTTTCAGGTTCTAATGGCATGGACGTTGCTCTGGCAACCTCCACTGTGCAGGGAGGGGAAGGAGGGATTCTTATTAACAGTTCCGGACCATTTGGAGAAGCCGGTGGAGGTAACATTTCTGCATCAGGAGGAGTTGGTTATGGGGCTGGAGGAGGAGCAGGAGGAGCTGTTTATTTAGACAGTGGACCGCTGATTTATTCCGGAGGAAGAGGTGCTGACGGGGTGGTCTACGTGGAAATGGTCGATTCAGGTGCGTTTCATGACATTTCATACCCGCTTTGACGGTTAAATTACAAAACAAATGTTTGTGTCCACATTAGCCTCCAGTGAGAATAATGGTAGCTGAAAATAAGAAAGGATAAGTAATATGGTGACAACAAGAACGCTTAAAAATACAACAATGTTTGGTAAATATACTTTGTTAGTATGGCCGTTTTTGGTTGTATTTTTTCTATTTTTTCCTTTGTTTTGCTTGCTTGTTTGTTCGTTTATTCTACTTAAAATGAATTTTTTCTTGCAGTTTGTTTAAACTCAGCAGACATAATTTTTGCCGTCCAATCTCGGGATTCTTCAAGCGAGTTTAATCAACAGTTGCAGTACGTAAAAGACATCGTCAAGCATTTCCAGATATCTAGTGACCACACACGGGTTGCCTTGATCATTTACGGAAGCGAGGTCCATCTTACATTTGGATTCAACGATCTCACTAGTTCTAACAAGCTCCGGCAAGGACTTGATAGTATCAACAACTATTTAAACGCGAGCAAAAAACAGCAGTTTGCCAGCGTATTTGTGGCTGCGTTGATAGCCTTTCATGAAAGTAGATTGTCTTCTAAGGCGTTAGTTATTTTTACGTTTGCCAGGGACATCACACAAAGCAATTTAATGCAAAACGTTTTAAGTAATATTAGGGCCCAAGGAATTTCAGTATCGGTGGTTGCCATGGGAAACCGCACCAGCAAATTAGGCCTTGTTAGTCTTGTTGAGCATGAGCATAACCTGTTTAGCGGACACGTGGCTGATGCTGAGGGAGTGGATGTTCCCTGGATTGTTGACTTCATTTGCCAAGGTATATTTTATTGCTTTGGTTAGCATATACGAGTTGATAACTAAAAAGCGAGGGAAGAACATTATGGAGTAATTGTTTGAATACCCTTCATTCTTTAATCGACTGATAATTTGGACAGTTCAGTTTGGTCTAAGGGGATAAAACGAATAGATGGTGTGGAACCCCTTTCGTTAAAAGAAACAAGTGAAAAAAGCAAGCGAGGCCGTTTCTTTCTGAAATGTTCCTTGAACAAACTCTTCTAGAGGCATCTATATTCTGGGAAATTGTTATACAAGGGGAGTATGGCAACTGATCCGAAGTAATAGCGTTCTGAATATGATTTGCCTCATGTAAGTGAATGAACCAAGGTTACACGACACAGCCCCGACACTCTCATTTTAACTTTCTGAACAAAATAATGTTGGCTTTTGCACCTTCCCGTGATTTTTTTTTTTTGGCCAGTTTTCGTCCAGCAACCTTTTGAGTGAATGTTTCAGAGCGCCAAACTTTTCGTACCATGCCAGCTTTCTGTAATTTACATGCAATGTGGTATTACCAACTAATTTTCGCGGTATTTCTGTTGTAATTAGTTCACCCTGCTGTTTTTATTTCTTTTTTCCCACGGAACTTTCTCCTACCGCCAAAAAATTTAGCCTAAGCGACACTTGGTCAAATATTTTCAAGGCTTTAATCCGGGATTAAGTGAATCAATAGAAATCTACAGAAATGCATTATCCGAATTTAAGAATACATGTTATATAAAGAAATAACAGGGTTAGAAGGTGTAATATTGGGCCTGGACTGGTTTTAGACTCCTGCCACGATATACTCCTTAAATCTTATCTATAATTTA
This sequence comes from Platygyra sinensis, assembly GCA_019787425.1. Taxonomy (NCBI): domain Eukaryota; kingdom Metazoa; phylum Cnidaria; class Anthozoa; order Scleractinia; family Merulinidae; genus Platygyra; species Platygyra sinensis. Next base: position 110,456 of record JAHPZR010022671.1, on the reverse strand, counting down.
CTCTTATTGATTTCGTGGTATATGTGGGGAAAATAACATATACGTCACGATAATTCAATACATACTAGTTTTTAACTAAGTAGTATCCTGATGTCCGAGCCCATTGAAAAAAAAAGCAATGTAAAGAGGACATGTATAATTGTCCTCTCACTCGCAACATTGCATTACATTACATAACTAACTAACTAACGAACGAACGAACTAACTAGCTAAGTGACTAACATTTTCAAGACAGCTGACAAATGACACGAAGCCTTTTAATTAAAATAATCTTCGATTTATTTTATCAGATTCGGAACCAAAAGCAGTGGAAACTAACCCTGGCACAGTGACCACAATCTTAACGTTATCGTCATCTGTCATGCCACAAAGCACTAACGCGTCAATCAAATATATTGGCTTACAATCTACTCCATCACTTTCTAGTAAGTAATCATCAAACATGGTTTTTGTATTTCGATGTATTTGTTTTTCCACGTGCATGGTTGCGATGAACCGCTCCATCAAAGAGAAATTTTAAAATTAAATCACTTTTAAACAGATATCTTTAAAAAGCATACGAAAGTATCCTACAAAGACTTTGACACGCTGTAGAATCTTTCAAGACTTATGCACCTCTCAAAATAATAGAGAAAGATTTGATCCATTACGTAAATACGATCTCGTTTGGCTATATTCTTTTTTCTTTCAGTTATATCAAGTGTTACAAATGTTTATAATAACAGGCAGAGTTCAGTCTCACCTTCGGTTACTACAAGTACGCCTGCTTCAGTCGAGTCATCAGTCTCTAAAGTCGAAATTAGTCAGCGGACGGTACAGGAACTTGAAAAAGGTAATAGTTTTGGTAGTCCCACTGTGCAACTTACGTAGAGGCTTGTGTGATTTTGTACCGCGAGACCGGATCGTGCAAAAGGGACCATTAACTGATATTTACGGTTACAGCTCAAGGTAATAGCAGCAACACAACTTGAAAACAGTGTTAGATTGTAAATTATAAGCTCTGGGTCTCTATAATCATGAGATGTACTCAGTCAAGTCCAGAGTAAATTATAGAATTGTTTTGACAAAATCTTAACCAAGTTTCTGACATAGCAGCTTTTTACATGAACTAGTAACCAGCAACTAACGATAGACTATCGCTTGGTTTCAGAACTGGATGATCTCCTCAGTTTTAATATCTCTTCCATCGATATAAAGAACATCGCTAAAATTCAGGTGAGCTTAAATGAAACTCAAAGTCTGTGGTCTTCAACAACACTAATCAGTGTATTAACTGCCAAGGATCTATTTCATTTTACGTTACTTTGCTGAATGAACAGTTATTGCTAATCCTCTCGTATCAGATTTGTACAGCGGTATTTGTGCTATAGTTACCATTTTTCCACTCGGACAAGTGTCACATGGTTTTCTGAGCATATGTGTTTCACTGTTCGAGACGAGGTTGTAGCTCGGCCGATCTATGCAAATCTCACAGCGTTGAATTTGTTGCGTTTCAAGGATCTTATCGTCAACGGTCTTTACTCGTCCTATACACGGAAAGGTTCAACGGAAACGGAGGGCGTTGTAAGGAAAGAATCTTACTGAGCGATTTAAGGTACAAAGAGTTTTGTTTAGCCGAGTGTTTGATCTTCAGAACAGGATTTAGTAATTTATATTTACGGTAATGACCCAGAAATACATTTCAGCATCACTGATCAAGCTTGTCTTACCATGGAAAAAATGTCCGTCAACGTCTCCAGAGACGCAAGTACATTGCCAACCTTTTTATGATAATTTTCATTCGAATTTTGGAGAAAACATGCAATGTAGCAGTTCAATACGATTTTTAACAGGCCACCTCTATTTGTTAATTGTTTTAATTAAGGCAATCTGATTTGCTTTTTTCACTTGTAGAGCTTTGTTGGTTTAGCTGGGGATCTCCTGGTGGAAAGTCATAGAATGCCAAACGCCTCAGAGGTACGTGTATGTGTGATTTCATATGATCACTACCGTAAACGCTGGAGTTAGCGCCCAGGGCGCTTATTTAATTTTCTAAGGCGAGAGAGGGGCACTAATTAGAAGGGGGGCGCCTATTTGAAGGGGGGCGCTTATTTCGTTTATCAATTTTTAGCCTCAAAATGACACTATCTATATTTCTATTTTTAACCAAACTGCAACATAAAAATTCAAAAGCCTTATAGAAAACTACTTGTTTACTATATCTATCAAGGAAATGAGAAGCAAACCAAAGTACACCATGTTTATCCTATTTAACAATGTCACATTTCTTAAAAGAACTAAATAGACCGTATTCGTCTCGTATATCGCACCGAGTACCGAAACTCATTTTTTCTCGGGGAAGGGGGAGCGCTTATTACAAATTTTGAGCTCTAGGAGGGGCGCTTATTTGAAACTGGGCGCTAATTCGAGCATTTACGGTATTCTTGGTTTTCACGTGACGTCAGAAAAAAACTAAAGTTAAAAATTTTAAGTTTTTACCTTCACCAGGTTAAAGTCATTTTTAAACATATATCTGCTGGCCTGTCTTCAGGTCGGTAGACCGCTTTGTTTTGAAAAAAGAACACGGTTTTTTCGCAACGCGTGACATCGGCATTGTTTCTGGGCGACATGTTACTTGCACGAAAATATCGATTCGCGTTATGTTTTCGAGTTATGAGTAACCAATATGTTAAGAGAAGTGCCTATGCGACTGTTTTCAAGTGTAACAGAGAGAATAAACGTTTTAAGAGAGCCAAAGTAAACTCCAGATGTTTCCACTGGCTTCAGGCCGCCATGTTGGAGTCCCTCAGACGGGCTCCAACATGGCGTTTCCATACTAAACACTATAATTTTCAGTGATACCCTTTAACGAATAACTCGAGTTTGGAGTATTGCACATCCCCGAAACTTTGGCACGTTGTTTATTTATTACTCTTCTACGATATTTCAATTTCTTGGCTCAATTTATTGAATGGTAAGCGATTTTATTTTTCACTTGCGTGATAAATAAGCTAATTTGCGTGACGTGAAAACCACCAATAGGGAATTTAGCCACAGAAAGGTTGACGAGGTGGAAGACCGTTTGGCTTGCTGTCTTCAAATGATTATCAAAAATTGTATTAGTGCGTTTATTTTAGGCTCAAGAACTGAGTTACTTTCAGGAATTAAATCGTGTTTTTTTGTAACTCATTTTCTTCTCTAAACGTTATTTTATCTGAAATGCCCTCCCAAAAACGGCTATATTGATTCAATCTTTTAGCGTGGAATTGACTTCATGTTAGTGAAAAGAGTTGAAGAAATTGGGTTTACTGTGGCAGAGCAGATAAAACCTACAAGTGATGGTTATGAAGCAATAACGCTTTCCTCTGGAAAAGTAGGTGAGTGCAGATCACAATACACTTGTTTTTATCTATGATATTTTAGCTACCTCACCATAAAATAGCTTTGTTTCTTTTTTTTGTAAAATCCTCGATATGGAAACCTCTCGATCCGGAAAGGAAATCTCCACCATTACGTCACCGTACCTATTGCGGTCGTGCTTCACGGCTTGATTATTTGTTATTTAGAGTGCTAAATCCCTGTCCAGGAGATAGATGCATTTGTTTAAAAAAAAACATACCAAATAATTTCCTGTACTCTAGGCAAAATTAAAATTTCAAAGTCATACTCGTCTTCCACAAGCTTTTCAATTCACTCAGATCGCAATCAGTATATCTTAAAGCAAAACAGAAAAGCTTAAAAAGTGCGAAACAGAATTCCACATCCATTGTCACTGAATGTAACAAAGAATATGTTGGCGAAACTCCTCTTTTATTTAACACTAGAATTAAAGACACAAGTTTATTCCCCTCGAGACCCTAATAAAGAATTATTCAACCCTTCTTGATTAATATTCACATTTTTATTATCAGTTTTTATTACCCTTCATGGATAGGAAACTATACTTTCTATTTTTGTTGTTTAGTTATTTCTAACTTCTTATATTCGTGATTTATGCGGTTATTTTTTATCTCTAGATATGGAGGTGGCGTCTGTAAATCTAACTCAAACGAAGGAGCTACGATTTCCATACCTTCCTGACGGTGATTTCGAGAAAAATTCACGCCACAACTTGAGTAGCGTTATGCTTCCTCGAGAAGCCTTCCCCTCAAATGCATCAGGTAAATAAACACTAATTAGTTGGGAAAGGCTTAGGAATAATCTATCGTTTTTCAGGTTAAAAGAAGAATTTGAGATAAAGTAGTGGTTTGGTGGATTTTTGTTAATTTCTGTTTGTAGCATCCGAAATGAACTTATTGAAGTACAAAGATTTGAAGTACAAAGCTTCTGTTTTTGATTATCATACATTGAACTCGCTTACTTCAAGTAAATATTATACAGTGCATATCTTAATTATTGTTGGTTGTTATTACACGCCAATTACTTTTCTTTTCTTATTAGAACTTGGTGCAGTGGTGTGGATAATGTTTGACTCATTAACAGCTATGAAAGATGCAACGTGAGTGCTGATTGTGATTTGTTAAATCAGTTCGATTGTGCCTAAGGAAACTACCGTGTGAAGACAGAACGTCTTAATGACACCAACATGTTTATTGTGATCTTTTCCACAGTAGCAATCAAGAAGTAGGAACTCGCATTATGAATATCGTCACCAGACCCCAGCGCAAAAGAGAGTTTGAAAAGCCAGTCAGGATGAAGTTTTGGCTTTCTGAGGTAAAACTCTCTACTTGCAGGATGACTAATGGAAACTTTTTATCACAAACTAATCTTGAGCATGCGTACGTGTGTCTAGCGGACACTCTCAAGGCATGTTGACTGGATCGACGCTGAAATCTAATTAAGTACTTTTGACTTTCGATATATTGCTTTTGTTAACTGCTTTTTTCTGTGTTTTTATTTTTTTTTTTTTAATTTTCTTTAAAATTCTTTTCGTTTTCAATGATGCCTCTTCGTTGTTTTTCATAGCCAACTCTCGGCAACACGAACTGCGTATTTTGGAATCAAAGTAGTAGGTAAGTTATATCGTTATGATAAATCAATTTTAATCTTGTGATAAATTCCTGTTAACTCCAAAGGCACATTATTATCTTTAATTATTTCAAAACTCAACTTGACTCCTTATTTCTTTTAATAGAATACATCTAGTTTCCTTCTATTTCATGTTCTTATTTAAAAGAAATCAAGGTATGAAATACATGTACACCTTTCAGAGTCAGGCAAATTTAACACCTTTTGTAACACCAAAAAAAAGTTGCACAGAATACACAAAAACTCACCCTATCACCAGTCGAGTGATTTCTTTCGTGGTAAAAAAAAAAGTAATTTATTTCTCTTACAGAAAGGAACATGGTGTTTGGTCTACTGAAGGCTGTAAAGTTGTACAGAGAAACTATTCGACAGTCATGTGTTACTGCGATCACCTGACAAGTTTTGCTGTTCTGACGAGAGTCACTCCAAATCAGGTAGCCATTGTCCCAACATTTACAAGATAACGTGATTTTTGCACGCATCTGTCCTGTTATTGATCATGAATTTCATCATACCATTGCCAAAGTAGCTGTAGATCCACGAGGCGATAATTGATTGATTGACTAAGTGACTAATACTTTTGTTTATCTTTTCAGCCCAGCAAAAAACACGAACTACCTCTAACAATTATCACCTACGTAGGCTGTGGTGTATCCATCTTGGGATGCATTCTGACAATCATTACATACGCATTCTTACCGTAAGTCAGTATACAATTAATCCAAGTACGAGAGAGAGAGAAGGGAAGGAAAGGCAGCGTAACTACCATAGCCTATCCTTTACCCATTTGCCATGGCTTCTGTTAGGCACGTCGCTTCTCTACGTAGCGCAGTAAAGTTGTTCACTCGCTTCGATCCTAGACTTTGACTTGTTTTTACCGTTAACTTTCCTTCATAGCCATATCAAAGAAGTATTTGTTTGGCTGACCTCGTCCAGTTGTTTTTCTTTTTTTTCTCCAGTGGGTACCAGAAAAGGGCCTGTCATCGGCTAGAGAGATTGTCATTGATAAAATAATTGCGAATAAAGAGAATTTGAAGCCAATATAGCTAGGAAACTTGTTTGAATAGTTATACACCCAGTGTGGTCCTTTGAAATATCTATTTCATACTCTGCTCGGATGTTCATCAAAGACGCCTTTGTTAATTTAGAAAATAAAGAACACGCTTTCCGTGTTTATGTCCTTTACAGAAGCCTTCGATCGCAGAGAATTATTATTCATATAAATTTGGTGACTGCTGTTTTACTTGCTCAAGTCTTATTTCTTGTGGCAGCTTTTGGAGTGAAACCACAGACATCACAGGTAAATAACTAAGTGATTTTGATCAAGATTGAATTTGACTTAATCAAACCATGTACATACGCAATTAAATAATATCAACAGGTCGATAACAAACGAACAGAATGTATGTTATATATTTTGATTGAAGTCTTTCACTCAAAAAATTCCTAATTATAAGCTAATGATAAATTTAAAATATAACATTTTTTCTGTACTCAGAACTCAATCAAAAGACCTAAAAGTGGGATATTTCTTTTTCATTGCGCTCTGAGTACAGAAAAAAAAATTGTATTTTGAATAATAATTACCGAGCAGGAAAAATGAATATGATTGATTCTGATGATAAATTGTTTAAGTACCCGATTGACAGCTTTAGTCGTGGAACACTCTGTGTATTTCTTCTCTGATCAAAAGCCTGTAAAATCTGGGGGAGGGTAGGAATCATTATCAAGTGGAACGAAATTAGCATAGGTAGCATATCATAGCTATCCGCGGCCGGACCAAGTTTTACTAAGAAATAAAAATGATGAATGATGAATGAATGAAAAATGAAAATTGTTACTTTCTCTTTATTACTATTGTCAAACTACAAATTTCTTTTTTTTATGCGATTAGATAAATCTTTAAATGGATGCGTTGTAGGTTGCTTGTTACGCAGTCGCAGTTGGGCTCTTTTTCTTTTTCCTGTGTGTTTTCTCGTGGATGCTAGCAGAAGGAATCCATATTTACTTCATGGTGGTCAGGGTCTTTGATTCAGGAAGAGGAAGGAATCTATATTACACGTGTATAGGATGGGGTAAGATAGCATCCTCCCATTGAATTTTATTTTTCAGACTATGTTTTATATGTTTGCGAATTTTGTGATCTATTATAAGCTCGAAAAGAGGTTATTTAGCAAATAAAGAAGCCTAAGCCGTGTATTGCATTGTGATAAAACACGATAGTCATTAAAGAACACGAGGGAAATGTAGAGAACACGAGCCGTACGCGAGTGTTTTCTGCATTTCTCGAGGGTTCTCCAATGACCGAACTGTTTTACCTGTTTTACACCGCTTAGGCTTCTTGATTTGCTTGGAAATCTAGATTTTAAACGCGCAAAACAATAAATCACGCTTTTTCTATGTTTTGTACTAAAACATGGGTTTTTGACCAATCAGAGCGCGCGCAGGGTCCTATCTACATTTTAAAATCAACTAATGTTAAGACACCTTTTTGCGATCCCTATAGTAGCTAATTACAGTTAGAAGAGCAGTTTTCGATCGAGTGTCGAAAGTAATCAGACAATTACTCCAATTGGTGAGTTGCTGGCTTAGTTTTGGTTTTACGACATTCAATTAAAAACCGCTCTAATCATGATCAGTGTTTGCTATTGTTGATGGTGCTGTTTAAAGATTTGGACATTAACATTGTGTTTTTCTACTTAGTATGAAAAATATAGCTCCGAGTAGTTTTGCAGTCTTTAATTATTAGCTAATAGATATTTGTCAATAATAAGTCTTTTTGTAATCTGTACCTTTAATTTGTTAAACTAACTGGTGTTGTGTAAGTTTGTCTTTTAATAGGTGTGTTCTTGTATTTGGCTTGCCCCGCCTCGATTAGCTTAGCTATTTGCGGGGTAGGCCATCCATTAACTATTATTATTTGGTTTAATAAAGTTGTTGTTGTTGTTAAATTCTGGTGATTAACATAGTTTCATTTTTGCCAAGGTTTCCCATTTACCGTAACTGCAATCGTCGTTGCCATTTTTCAAAAGAGGCTTCTCTCAAAGGAAATGTAAGTTTAAACTGAAATTACGTTTCAACAGTTACGTCCGAACACTGTCGGAGGCATATCTGTATCACTGCACTCCATGCATGGTGAAAGCGTTACCTTCTGTTAACCTACTGTAATTTCTTTCCCAGTTGCTGGTTGTCAGTGGAGACTGGAGCTATTTGGAGCTTTGTTGGTCCAGCCATCTTTGTCATGACGGTATTGCAGATCATAATCAGTCTTGTTCTATATTATTATACAGTTTTGAAGGGGCTACGTCACGGTATTTCGAGTTATTTTGACCATCGACAAAATTACCTTTAAATAGAAGAATACCTGAAAATAATAGTTTAGAGAGATAGAAAAACACTAAAAAGATAACAATAAAGCATAAGGGAACAAGGATGGTTAAGGATGGAGAAGATTGACACGGATTACAAACAACGAAATTGAAAAATTTAGGCTAAATTTTTCAACCCGTTTAACCGTGACGCAGCTCCTTTAAGCGATTCAAGGTTGTTCTACTGTATATGTCAATTTCATTCTCTTACATACCTCCTTCATTACATTTTTTAGATTAATTTGGGCATACTTACAATGGTGATGAGAGTAACCTCCAAAATGCTAAATGAAGAATCACCATCCAATGCTAGGTAAATACTTAATGAACATTATTATAAAAATAAATAGCTAACACTCATATCAGTACTATTTCCGTTGTTTCCTTGGATTTATATAGATTTATTTCGGCCCAATGGAACCATAGTTAGTATATAGATTTAGCCAAGCCTACAAGCGGGGCTCCCCATTGCAATATGTTATCCTGGCTGGAGCCCGCGACTCAACCAAAAGCCTGTACCCGGACAGTAATCAACTCAAACCAGTAACACGCAACATATATGAACTTTAAACATGAACCCGCGATAGGGTTAAGTTTTACTGATCGTGTCAACTGAACATAACATGGATGCCCAAATTTTATAGTAAAGATGTACGCTGTACGAAACCCGCCCCTCCCAATCTCTAAGGGAAAACCCCTGGGGACAAGGTTCTTTTTAGAGTGAAATTTCCCATTGATTTACATGAAGAAGCGTACGTACCGACGTATGGATGTGCGTATGAACGTAAGTACGGACGGACAATCACGTGACAACTAAAATGTTTTGGCTGGATGTGTTACCAAAAGAATGGGGCTCCACTTTTTCACTTTCAGCGCGCTGGAGCTCCGCTATCAACTACGCCATTTAAATCAGTGGTCTTTTGTCTATTGCTTGTTTTGTTAAATCTGGATTTTTGTTGTTGCTGCCGTTTTTTGCCTGATTTTTTACCCACTGATGCAGTTTTTTAAAGCAACCATTTTGTTTAGTTGCTTGGGTAAAATTTGACGTCCATCATGATATTTGTAAATCTCACGTAGTAGCTTAACCACCTGTCATGTTTGCGGTAATATAATTAAGCAAAGAAAAAATAAAGCGGTTTTCAATTGTGTGCCACTGGCAATTAATCTAATGAACCAAACAAAACTCAAACTGATTACGTAAAGCAAGCACGATGGTAGGAAAATGTGTTGTGATAGGATCACAAAGAGTCTCTGAAAGACAGTCTTGTAGCGTAGTAATACATATGCTGGTCTATACAGGTCTAGCCACATTTGAGTCATTATTGTTGCTTTCTAACTTAAAGGTCTTTGGCGAAAGCGTTTGTCACCCTTCTTCCAATTCTGGGTCTGACGTGGGTATTTGGACTTCTCGCTGTCAACAACAGCTCTGTGGTATTTGAGTATCTTTTTGCCATATTCAATTCCTTACAGGTAAGTTATCTTCTTCTGTTACTCAGAAGTTAAATTACAATTGTTCGTCTATTATACATGGCTGTATCCACATCGTTTTCAACCAGCTAGACTAATGATTAAAAGCCAGTTAATATAATTGAAAACCTAAATAGCAACGAGATAACTTGGAATTTTTTCTTGATTTGGTTTGCTGCTGTTTTATTTTTGCTGGGGCACTATAATTTCGACTCAAATGAGGCGAATGTTTAAACAAGATAAATTTCTTTCTTAACACCCCTCCACTGCCTTATTTTGGGTTAGTTAGAGCACGTGGTCAAAAAGAAGTTCATAATGAGCCTCCATTATAGATAGGGGGAGAGGGCCTCTCAAATAATTTGCAAAACTTATCAGTTTTCCAGCTTCTTTGTCTGTCCCAGCTTATGTTTTCTTTCTGGTTAATTTCCGTTTTTATTAGGGTTTTTTCATTTTTCTCTTCTACTGCCTAAAGAATTCTGAGGTGAGTTAGACAACAAAAGCCTAAACACCCTGTTTGTTTATTTACATGTTTGTTTATTTGTTTGTTTGTTTGTTTGTTTGTTTGTTTGTTTCTTTGTTTGTTTGTTTGTTTGTTTGTTTGTTCGGTCGGTCAGTCGGTCGGTCGGTTGGTTGGTTGGTTAATTGGTTGACTGATTATTAGTTCGGTTGATGGTTCCCTCGTTGGCTTACTTTTAGCACCATGTATTATTTGTTTCTTTCTTTCTTTGTTTGTCCAATGTTTACTCTGTTCTTGTCTCGTTAATTCATCCAGCAGATAGTTTCTGCGTTTATTTGTTCATTTCATCCATGTTTTTGTTGTTGTTGTTTGTGAAACATTGCAGGTCAGGAGAGAATTCAAGAGGAAATTGTACAATCTTGAGGCACAAAGACATCCAAACACTTCTTCGAACCCTTCGACCACCCCAAAGAATCCTCCACCAGAGATTAAAAGTGAACATCATCATACACCACAAGAAATGATGACTAAAGAATCGAGTTTTGAGACCAAACTATGAACAATCACCTGTAAGAATCTCACTGAGTTCAATATGCTTATTACGGGTCACGTACCATCATTAGATTGGCCTTACGCCGAGTCACGTCTGTTACATATCTGAGAACACTCCAGTTTATGCATCCTAATTGATAAGGTCCTGTCCACACTACCGAGAAGGAATTTGAAAACGGAGGTTTCACTCTGAAAAAGTATCAAACGTTTTGCGTCCACATTATGCCTAAAGAATTGCAGCAACCAGTAGCAATTTTGGATTTGTATTTGGGGAAAAATCGGTCAGGGAAATCGCATGAACACGAAACCGAAAACTCCGCGTTTGCAAATTCTTCAGAGCTGAAGGGCCTTTTCTAAAAGTTCCGTTTTCGTGACGATTTAGTGTGGACGTCAGGGCTAACTGAAGAAACAAAGCTCCGTGTTTAAATGTATTCGTCATACCGCGGACGCTGCCTGCGAAAACAGAGAAGAAAAGTATTCATTGTGCCATAGCCACGATGGTAAAAACGAAAATGCTGGTAGTCAAACAGATAAGAGGAACCTTTAGATAACGATACCCCGCCAGAATTGGCAAAAATTGAGAAAGCATTGTTAACCTTTTTTTCCAAAACTGATAACTGTTTTTTGTATCTATATTTGAAGATAGAAAGTGCCCACTGTGGCTGACGTTCAGTCTAAGGATAATATCTTCATCAGTCTCAGAAAACGTCTACGACAGAGTGAGTTCATATGACACTAAATTAAGTGATCACGTCCAAAACAAAACCATGACGCAGGCAAGGTGGATAGAGAAAAATGCGGACAACACCAAATCGCATTTTATTTGTTATACCTACCAAATGCAAAGATACATAAATGTTTTCTTGGCATCACGGTGATTTCACCGGTTTTAATTGAGTCCATGTCAAACGATGCGTCTCTCCTTGCGGGGCAAACAAAAGAAACGAACACGGAAACGAGCGTGTCCGTGTTCAGCTAACACTCTTTTTTATTAGAACCTTTTGCATAAGAACGTTGAGGTTGAGATTATCCAAATTTTAAGAACGAACTAAGAACATTCCTCAGGCTGAGAGTCGACTAAGAACGTTTTCATTTCCCTAATCTGTATAAGTAAATTAAATGACTAGCATGTAAATGCAACTTACCGCACAATGGGCATGTTTTGTATAACATAAACAATGGTTTTCTTATTGCATGACACACATCTATTTTTGTAATAATCAGCAGTTCTTATTTATAACTGTTCAAAATAATTTCCACATCATCAAAGCCATCGGGCGATACAAAGTCCCGAGTATTATCAATGTAGTTGACCTTATATTTTCTCAACTTTTATTTGTTGAAAGACTGTGTACCATCAAGAAAGTTTTCAGCCTCGAATCCTAAAACAATACAATAACGTTCAGCCTCAGCTCTAAAATTAGACGTTCTTATATAAAAAAGAGTGTACTGGCTGTCGGGTCACAAGTAAGAAAAAAAACACATTTTCAAGATATATTTATTTCCATTTCCATTTCCATTTTTATTTCCATTAACCACACAAAAAGATAAACAAAAAATAACGCAATACACTAGAAATTTATGATAATTTCAAGACGATAACTTAACAATTTTAAAGGTGGTAATGGTATGGAAGCCTATATAGAAGCCGGGGGCTTATGAACTATAGGCTTCCGGACAATATAGCCGGGGTACATCATAAAAATTATCGGGACAGCATGAAATATTATAGATGAAAACTAATAACCAACCTAGTGTGTGGATAGATAAACGAAGCAACAAAAACATATATTGCAAAATAGTATACGCCTGGATAAATGTAACAATGTTTATTACCTGAAGTTACTTATAACATGAGATAAGCTGATTCGAATCAGAGCGCTGTCCCCTTGTATACTGATCATGGCTATAGTTCGATGTAACAAATATAAAGGTTGTCTTATAGTTTCTTTTAGCGCTCGAAACGAGTCTCTCTTTTATTTCTCGAGAACTATTTCTCTGTGAGCCGTCCGGAACCTGCCTATAGGTTCACTCAGATTAAATGCCAAACCCCGCATTGACCGTTTGAAATAGCATTATTGCGGTAGGAAGAACTATTTGAAAAGCCTTAGCCTGCGTGGCAGGCCGTAGAAGGGGAGAGAAAGGGTCAAATTGAGCGTTCTCTCCTCCGTTCCCTCAAAATGACCTTTCCCTCCTCTTCTGACGCCTGCCACGACGGCTATATAAGCCTTTGATTTTCTTCCGATGTACCGTGATGACAAGACAGACGCGCGCTATCCTCATATAAAGCGAGTGAACTTTCTTAGCGCCAAGTTCATTACATTCATTCAACACGCCGGCTTTTACAGTCGACTGGCAGTCACAAAGCAAGCTCACAGTGAAAGGCTTTTGAAGTAGAATGAACAGTTCTGGTCTGTTTCTCGAAATTCTACCGGTCTATGCGCCGGCCGACAATTAATTACGTTAGGCGGGATCCGCACGAGCCGAAAAGACGCATTAACCTGGTCACCGATGATGCGTGAAAATGGCGCTTGGTAACAGAAATACAATCAATCCTGAAAATTGCCTCCTATAAAAAAAAATATGCAGTTTAGTGTTCAGTTGCGAGTGTGTAGGAAACATGGGAAGTAGAGGCGTCAGCTGGTAAAAAGTGTAACATACGTGGCCACTACAACCTCTAGTCCTGAAATATAATCTGCTCTTTTCAAGTTTGCTTTTCATCGTTCGAACAAGCGCTCATCGGCAAACCAGCAGGTTCGAGACTGTGTAGGTAGCGGTCTTATTGCGCCGATGGAAAACAGATTGCTGATTGTTGGGCGGGACTCCGCCCTTTTTTTCGCAATGGAAAAGAGCCCCAGAAGAGAAACGGCAATTGTCCAAACGAAAATGTCAAAATGGCACTTTAACAACTTTGATAAACCTATTGCCATCATCTGATAAACAGATTAAAAAGGATTCTGGAAAGTGGGATGCCAAAACTGACATTAATTATCCAGCCACTTCCTAAGCTTAAGTAAAATCGAATGTATTTAATTAATATTATTTATTTCCGGCCACTTATTACCCGGAAATATTAGTCTCGTGCCAAGCTCCTCTGCTTTGTGTTGGCAAGTTTAATACATGTATGAAGATCTGTGTAACAGCTCTCTAAAAATAGAAACAAAGGACCTTTGTATGGCTACAGATGACAAAACAGTCTGAACAAACTGTACAGACGAATTCAAAATACTTACTTGACCTGGTTTAATTCAGTTGTGAAAGCAGTTTTAGAAATTGCTCTCGGAGGGATTTTCTGAGACTCGAGGTCTTAATCGAAGAGACTTCTCTAAAGAACAAGTGAGTTACTCGGCCATTGCCTGAGTGCACACTCAATAGGATGATCACCCTCCCCCACAGGCGATAGTGTCATTCTTGAAATACGTTCAATATGAACGATGTTTACAGTGAATTGACCTGTTAGGAACGACGTTTAATTTACTGGGCCCGTTTTGGGTCAGTAAACCGAAGCTAATATAAAGCCATTAAAGTTTTTCTTTTTATAAGAACCTCTGTTTTCTATAAGAACGTTAAGCCTTAGACTACCAAAAATTTTAAGATCTTAGTAATAACATTCCTCAGGCGGAGAGTCGATTAAGAGGGCTTTTATTTTACTAATCTATATATTAAATGATGAGCATAAAATAAAGGCACCAAAGAATGTGTAAATTAATCCAAATATACTTAAGGCCTTATTTTGCATAACACTAACAATGGTTATCTTATGCATGATGTACACATTGGTTTGTAATAATCAGCAGTTCTTCTTTTATAACTGTTCCAAAATATCTTCCATATCATCAGTCATCTGGTTACGTCCGCATTGATTTACTGAAATACTGTATGTCGTGTAAATTTAAGAACATCTTAAGAACGGTTTCAGCCTCAAAACGCAAAAAAAATTTAAGAACATTCAGCCTCATCTCCAAAATTAGACGTCTTTATATAAAATATAATGTACGCTGAACATGTTGGATTACAACAGATAATCATATCAACCATGCGATTTAAAAATAAACAAAAAATGGTGTCAAAACCTTTCAATCAGCAGCGACCCAATAAAAATGAACGATAATTCTGTACAGACACTGAGAGAATATGTTACTTTACTTCACTTCACTTTATTTAGCTACAGGGATATTACTGTTCATTGAAACACTAGAACATTGAATAATGCAATTCAATAGTTTTCATTGGCTTAGCCGCTCAAAAAATGTGGTCCGTAAGCTTGAGGGTGATTTGTTGGGATCGTATTTAGTTTTACTTTACCTTAGTGCTCCTGATGTTTTGGGGCGATTGTAAATGTCTCGCTTGTTGGATATGAGATTAGATCTATCCCGATTGTGTCGGCAACTTTTGAGCAACTCTTGGCGTTTGAGGCAATTTTTTGCGGTTCTAGAAACTTCGAGCAAGTTGTACCTTTCAGTCTGAGCAACTTCTGGGCAAACTAGGTTTAGAGCACGTATCAAGCACGAAAAAGCCAACGGGTTTCATAAAAAAAACTTCAATTTACGCGACGATACCTTGAACATTAATCAACTATTGAATTTCCTCATATCGTTCGGCAAGGCGCACACTGAACCATGTGAAATAGTCCGTTAGACTTGAGATTAAATTTCGCCCATATTTCGTGCGAACAACTCTTTAAAGCTTCAAAGTTTCAAGCTATTTTTCTTGACCGATGTTAGCAATTATTGTGAAGAACGAAAATTATAGGCTTTTAACTAACGTTCAAGTGCAGAAAAATATCAAGAAATTTGTGTGACAACTTTTGAAATTCAGGTTGCAACTTTTAGATTTTGGCCGAATATTTTTAGCAACTTTTCGGCATTTTAATGAGCAACTTTTCAGCATTTTACGAGCACAATAAGGACAGGCAAGCTCGGTGGTACGCTACTATCTTCCATTTCACTACGAGTAGTCCCTCGTCTCCCTCGATCTTTAGCTTAGTCCGTTGTGCGTCACGCGAGGGAAGACCGGGAGCAAAAGTGGCCGTGCGAACTCCAGGAGTTAAGTAGTGCCCCAGGGTTTCACGCGGCCATGGTTTTTCTTTGGTTTTTTCGCGCGTCACGCATGACAGACTAAGCGAAAGACGGACTCCTTGTAGTCTACATGCATATCCAACGCGCGCTCGTGAAATAGTTGTTAATTCAGTTGTTAATTACAGTGTTATATGATGATGAGAAAATGTCATCATTTACATGAATTTTATATTGCGCGGGGAATATAAACTACGGAGTGACTTGAGTGGTTACACCCTCGTTACACCACATGACATAGCCTGCCAAGCGGATTCTTATTTTTTCTGTTAAGCGAAGAGACTGCTCGCAGGCTATACCTGTCAGAATGTACAAAAAAACAATACAATGTAAAATCCTGTGAAGAGTTGTATCTTCTGTTGAACGGACCTTACCTTTGTGGTAGACTGTAGATGTGCCAGGAAGCATGTAGTCTGAGTCGTTTTCCCTATGCCTCTACATCAAAGAACTCCCCCGCGCCGACTGTGGACACCTTTGTTTGGGGCCACGTGTCTCAGTCTGAGGCTGTACTACAAGTTTCTAGTTTGATCTTCAAAATCTGTTTTTCGTTTCTTAAGGCGGGGTTCCACCTGAAACCCCGTATTTTGGCTGGGTATTATGTTTTTAATGCAAATATCTCGCTTACGTTTCAAGCAATCAAGAATCGCTCCACTCATTACACATACCTATGTTTTGGGTTGTTTTGTAAATTTTTGGTGATTTTTAGGTATATTTGGAGATAAATAGTTTTTCTCAAAGGATTAGTAAAATTTATAGAAATAGGAAATTTTGAAGATTTGGTGTTGTTTAAATATTAGAGTTTGAAGTGAAAAATTGGTAGATACACTCCAAACAGTCGCCCAACAACCTGGGGTGCCATTGTGCGGTCGGGCAACTGTCTCGTGGTGTTCCAAAACCTTCTTTTTCCCTTTCAACCTCTCTTTAAACTTACCAAAATTTCACTTCAATTCAGGTGAAGCCCCGCCTTAATAGCCCTTTTCACGGTTAATTTTTCTTATTTGCATTACAATGTAATCCAACGTGGATGCAAGGCAATTTCGGGCTAAAACTACAAAATAGCCCGAAATTGCCTCACATACATGCTAGATTTAATTGTAATGCTAATGAGAAAAGCTAACCATGAAAAGGGCTATTCAAATGGCAAAATATTTTCTTCGTGTTAAATATCCATAATGCAACCATGTATGGTCAGTGGAATGTTTGACATCATTGTTTGTTAGCAGATTGCCAACAAAGTATGGCAGGCAGTGGCTCGGTCGGGTGTACTGCCGGGTGTCAGTCCTACCAAGCACTGTTCTTGTATTAAACAAGAAAACGCCCGGCGCTTTGTATCGTGTACGAGGTAGCCGTAAGGTTTTCAAAGCGCAACACAAAGCGAGAGCTTGGTTACCGAATAGTCCGGCTCGACTTGACTCCAATTACAAGGCTTTTTAAAGAAGGGAAACAAAAC
The DNA here is from genome assembly GCA_019787425.1 of Platygyra sinensis. Classification (NCBI taxonomy): domain Eukaryota; kingdom Metazoa; phylum Cnidaria; class Anthozoa; order Scleractinia; family Merulinidae; genus Platygyra; species Platygyra sinensis. Next base: position 93,080 of record JAHPZR010022671.1, on the reverse strand, counting down.
AAACTTCTTCTAAGATTTACAAGATGCTTTATTATTACGTATATATTTGACACCCAGGAAATTACAAATAGTAAATAACCTTCTATCATACTCTGTAGTACTTCGACTGAAAAATCTTCAGATGCATTCCGCTGAAACTTTTTTTGAAGACAAAACTTCCAGAAATTCACTGCTAGGCTTTTTAGTTTGACCATAAAATCTGTGGCATCTCTAAGGGTCGCGATCGTTGTCTCGACGCATACCAAACATATAAATAATCATAAAAGTATGTCAACAGAATGGTTGAGTTGTTTGATTTCTGCACTGTCGGTCTGTTTGTGTTTTAATCCCATCTTTGTGCAATTATGTTCATTAATTTTCCAACACAGCACCATTATCAATTGATATATTGGCTCACTTAATAGTACAAATAGTGGCTGTTTCAGTTTATAAAATAATGGGATTTGGTTGACCACCACAGGATATCGAACAGTCGGGGGTAACCGGCTACAGCAACGGAAATAGCGTGCAAATAATTCTGTTGAAAGAATACAGGCTCTCGAGAGGACATATTAAGCTGAAGCAGTGCCAATTTTAGTCTAAACGTTCAACGCGAAAGGCGACTTCTGCGAGGCGACTTTTAAAAGTCAAGCTGGGTTTAATTTGGAGGCGTGATGTGTGTGAACCATTAAACCGCAAGCTTTCTCTTTTTGTTTCTTCAGTTAAAGAAGAAAAGTCGAACTTTGTAGTGCCCCATCGAATAGTTTAAAACACTAATTAAGAGCATCTAACCGGTTATCAAGAGACGTTACAACCAACCGCAAGTCCTTTTAGACGTAAATTAGCTTAGGGTGTGCTATTGTGACGTCATTACGTCTAAGTGAAAGTTTCAATGGGGTCAGAGCGTGGGTCGGAACAAAACAAGTGCTTCAAAGAAAGTCATTTAAAATATGCATACCTCCACGTGTAATATCAGCCGACTTGATTACTATGACAGTGCTTTGCTCGACTGATCCTTACTGCGATCCTGTTAGTGTTTGTGGTTGTCCTGTTTCTGAGTGCGCTTTACTGGAGCCACTCTGGCTGTAGACATGACCAAGGAGCGGCGGACTCCTTCACCCGTTGAACAAGGATCGCATTTACACATGGCAATCAAGCTGTTGAAAGCGGAAAACGCGAATCTCGAGAAGATAATAATTTTGCTCAAGACAGAGAATCAAAACATGCAGCGGAAGATGAAGGAGCTTGAATATCAGAACGACAGATTTAAAATCACGCAAAATCAGCTAAAAGCCGAGTTAAAGAGGGAAAAGGAAATGGTACGATATTTGCACAATTTGAACAAGAAGTACGAACGAACGCTTCAAAAGAAAGAAGCGGAGAGCAGACAGCTGCGGAAAGAAGCCAAAGAAGCTGAGTTGAGGAGTTTTAAAAGAGTCGACAGTAAAGACGTGAACAATAACGCGAAGGAAATTGGTAAAGAAACGGAAATCCGAAGACCGCAGCCACCGAAACGCTCGGACTCGTTCAAACGAAACAAAGACCTTGCAGCTATAAAAGACCAAGGGATGACAACTGCAGGCAACCAAAATGCAAATTTAAAACCAAAACAGCCGTCTCAAATCACACCAGCCATGAAACAGTCAAACTCGAGCGATGATATAGCGTGCGAGTGGGAAGATGTTACGGATGTGCTGGGATTTTTAAATGAAAAGGTCAATCAGTTTGAGCGGTTACTCCTGGAGACTGGAGGCTCGAGTAAGTCAGGCTCGGGTTCGGGGTATTCTTCGTCGGATTCCATGACATCCACCAAGTAAAGCGTGTAAATAGTCGTTTGTTTTCGACTTATATTTTGTTATTAATTCTGCACTTGGAGCACGCATTTCAGTAACACAGAACAAAACGCGGCAAAATCGACGAAAGCCTTTTCTCTCTTTAGGATAGGGATCTTTTATATGTTTGGTTCTCAAAGTAAAGTAGATTTGACTTTTGTTCAAAACAAATAACAATTGTTTTAAAGTGTGCCTGTATGTGACATGTTACTCCGACTGTCAGGAAACTTGTACGTTGACTCACACTGACACTGGGATGAAGTATCTACTGATAACAGACGAAAATGATACCTCTTCGAGGAAAAGATTAAATGAAAAGGTCAAGATGACTTTTGGTGCGGTTGGCTACCAGTTTGAGAGTAACGCTTCGTCACGTCTCGGCTGGAGCATCATTAATACGCTTAGCACCATTGCAAAACGTTCTTGTTGACCTAAATTTAAAGGATTTTGCTGGATATTTATACTGATGCTGAATGACTGATCTTTCTTTTATAAATATGAACACGGCGCGTGACCAAAAGGTTTGTACTGTGTAACGCAATCAAGTCGAGACTGCTTTTATTTTTAAGGAAGTACCGAAATGCTGCCTGCTTTGTATGTTAGATTTTACGCAAGATGTCAAGTCTCCACGGAATGTTCTTCGGGTCTGTTTGTTTTTCTGGCTACCTAGCCTGCGTCTGTGTTTTACAAATTGATGTTATGACTGAATTAGAATTTAAGGAATTTTTCTGGAACCGAACAACTTATTTGTTTGTTTTGCAGGCTACTCAAAGTCCCCCACACATGTCAGACTTCCCATAAAAATTAACATCCAAGTCAGTTTTGAAGCGCTGGTCACTTTTACGTTTAAGGGAAAGCATTGTAGAATGTGTGCCTCTTTTTTCTCCCTCAGTATGGGGCATGGGGGCTTCATTTATGTGCTGTAACTGTAACTGAAGGAATGTGGCTGAAAGAGTTATATTGTTTTCCACTTCCAAATCACACAATCTATGTATCTTTGGAGATTTGAGATTTAAAATGAAAAAATGACAGCACTAAACTGAGCTTGTTTATTACTTAAGGGGAGTGTCCAGATGATGTTAGAGACAAAATTCACTAAACCGTCGTAGGAAACCAACACTCAAACTGACTGAACAACTGACAAAGTTACCTTGAAACATTTTTAACTATTGCAAAAACTATGCTTAAGAAATGTGTTCGCCTCAAAGTTAAGGTTACTTTCCGTTTTCCAATCAATAAGTAACTTGACTAATTACCTGTCAAATCAGTTCATCCAAAACGATAGGCGCTAATTGTGGATTCATAATCTGCTTTCAGATTTCCATTATCCATATTGTTTTAGTTTTCTTTCTTGCTAAAACAAGAGAACACTTAAACCGGTGTTTGTATCAACGTCAGTTGTCGCTCCAATCCTAAAGTTAGCCAAGGGCAACAATTCTAGCTTTCTGAAACGAGATCTAGAAAACATGGCCAATCCGAACGATTCTGTTTTATTTTTTGTGGGGATGGGGTCTTTCTATAAATGGAACGAGATCGAATTTTGTACTAAATTTAGATAATGCGAACACCTTGTACTTAGGCAACTGACGCACGAACTACAGAACCCACTTATGCAGCAGATTAGCTGAAACGTTTTAAGCCTCATCTCACCAATGCAATTATCCAATTAACTAATTTGATTTGCTGGTTAGTAAAAGAGAGAAGTGATTTTCTAACAAAAAGCCACCATAAGTTTAATTACTTGTGTGATAACGAGCGATCGAAAGATCCGCTTAGTAACCTTTCAGTCAAATGATAGTATTACAAAGCTGCAGTCAGCTACCAAGGAAGTTAAGAATTTAACCAACTTCCCGGTTCCATTCTTGCTTTTCCTTCAAAGTGGCCCATCAGATTAAATTTGCAGAACTTTTTTCAAACTACCTGGCATAATTAATATAAAATCTTTTAAGCTCTTTGTTCAAAGCGTCCACGGATAATAAGATTAGCCCTGGGAGATTTGCATCCTCTGAGGAAATACTTTGCTTAGATTTCCTTTCAGTCCTGCTTTCCCGGCTTATTGCAAGAATCACCTCCCATGAGCTGAACACCATATAAGGCAATTACAGGAGACGCCAAGCTACAAATACGGGGGGTGACAACTCTAACAAACGCTGTTTCGGGACAAAGCCAAAATTGTTCCGGGAATTTGGAGATTTCTGCGGGAATCGGGACACTTAGAAATTTTTCCGGGAAACGCGCGATAATTCTGGGAGATTGCAGAAAAAAATCGGGACATCGAAGGCAATTTTATTTGACGTTTCCCAAAATTCGGGAGGATGATCAAATTTCCGGGACGACTTAATTTAAGACCTAGTATTGCTCAAACAGCGTTTGTTAGAGTTGTCACCCCCCGTTACAAATGGACAGTCCTGTGAACACGATTACAAACCTTATTATTAATCTCCTTTTTTACCATTTTTACCATTTGATTTAAGACAAAATGTTAACTTCCTTCTCGATCAGTAAGCCATTTCGAAAAAAACAAATGGAAAATTATCTGGCAACTTAGTTTGTTTCAGACGTCAGCCTATATTTGCATTTATATGAATGCGGTATGTCGCGCAGTTATTGTGAAGCCCTGGCCAGACGCCTTAAAAGTAGTCGTTTAAAGTCGTAAGTTGAACTTGCGTAGAGACCACGATATCCCGTGTTTTATTGCCTAGCAGGTTGCTTTAACAACGAATGGACATCACTAGTTAACTTGCTTTGCCTTGATTTGGATGGCCAAACGGTTAGAACATTTGCGTCGACTTGCATGCAAATTTGTCCCGACCAAAGAGGGCGCATGTCATCGCGGCCTTGCCAGAATGAGTCGCAAGTAGACCCAATTTCTTTACTTGCGTCTACGTGTGACTTCATTTGGCCATAATAAGACGCCTATTTATTTCCTTTATCTTGAATTGAGAGCAGAAATTTCATGGTGCGAAAACACAGTAGAATAGGCCACTTCCGCGTTCCTTGTGCCTCTCTTTCAAAACAAATATTCGTGCAAAACCTTTCAAGTATGAAAATGAATTTTATTTGCATGGAAATGAATGGATCCGTAGGGAAACCCGTTTTCATGAAAGAATGGTTTTGCGTTGCACGAAGACTCGTCAGTTTTGACACTAAGAGGCAAAGGGCAACTCGAAAATGGCCTAAAAGAACTTCCTAGAAAAAAACAGTGAAGCAGAACAGGCGAGACGGCCGGGAAACCTTGCCAATAAAGTGAGCACAAAATCTACGAGAAATTGTAGAAGAACGAGAGGGAAGTGGAATGCTAAGTTGCGTAACAAAATTTGCAACACGTGGAGAGGAGTTAATAAATAACTTAATTAAAAATCGACGTTCCGTAACTGTGTCGAATTTCAAACACGTATTCTGTGTTAACTTGTATCATTCGCAATCGATGCTACTTGTCGCTCCGTGGTCTGGAATATAACATAAGTTAATTGCCCACATATGGATGATCGCCTGGAGTCCCTCAGAACTGAGAACAAAAAGCTACGAGGTAAACACAATGAACTGGAGTCGAACCTGACTGAGGAGAAAGAAATGGTCAAATATTTGTATGGCGTGATAAAGAATTACCAACAGCTGCTAAAGAAACCAGAAACGACGCGACATCTTCAGAGTGCATCTCTCAAGAAAGTACGTCGATCTCGCAGTGATAGGCGCTTAGCTGGTGAGGAACATGTGGAGGAAATTTTTGTCAAGAATTTGATCAGTGAAATGAGTAATGTTCGCGGGGCGGAAAGGAAGGAAGAAAATAACGAGAAGTTCGTGCCAAATGATAATGACCAATGCGTGGTTCTAGACACGTCCGACTGTGAAAATAACGATAGAATCAATAATAACAACAGCCAAGTATCTGACGAAGCCTTATCAGCCGTTGAACACGAGAAGGCAGAACTTTCTCCAGACACAGACAAGATGTTCTGGGATGTTAAGGGTCAGCAAAGTCATTGCGGTTCCCGACGAAATGCAAGCATTCCTTTAGAGAAAACATGTACTGAAACAGACACAGCTTTAAAACACTACGACAAAGAGCGCATTCTACAAGAAATGACACATACATTGGACTCTATGATGGCGAAAGTAACTATACTCGAGAAAAGTTTAAAACAAAAAGACAAACATTTGAAAAAAATGGAACGAAGGTACGAATACTTGGAAAACATAGCGTTGGGGGAAGAATCGGAATGGCTGTAGAGTGTAACTCTACTCTGAATGCTTTGCGTGACTGTTACCTGCTGCGCTGCATGCATGCAGAAAGGGGCTGCGCATGGTGACCACAGCGTCACGTCTCTTCAATCATCAATAACGATTGGACTTCATTATTAGACGGTCACAGACGAAAGCAAGGGGGAATATATTTTCCAATATTTTTGATGGCACGGCCTTCCTTCATCAGGGTGTTACAGTGTGACACCCTGATCGAAGAAAGGCCGTGCCCTCCGAAATACTAGTAGAAAATATATTCCCATACTGTTTACTCGGCCTTGCTTTCATTTGTTATTCATTCCGGCAACTTGTAGCTGATTAGTTCTTCTACAGTGAGAGGATCCGGTACTTCTGTTTCGTCACGGTGGTCCTTGCAAAAATTAACGTCTTTATTAGAGGGTCGTTTGTACTTTCGGGTAGCTATTCATAAAATAATTTTTTTTTTTAATGTATAGTGAACTTACAAGGAAAGGTGTACCTTACTACATGAAATTTTCACGACTCGTCTATTTCGCGATTTTGAGGTGCGCGTATTTCTCGACACTTAAATTCTGCGATTTTGCGAAAATTCTGTGTTGTGAATCACTTAACGTCGCGTTTTCGAGTAACACATATAATTATCCTTGAAGTTGGTAAACCGACTTTTTCAAGGTCCAATAACGTCAAAAGAACACTGAAAGAAACAAAAACACAACGGCTGGACATATATCAGTTAATCAGTTACACTATTTTTCTTAATAATAAGAATACAGTGTGTATTGTTCTTCCGGCGTAAGGTTAATATTCTTATTTTTCTACAATTTTAACCTGAAATCATGATTCGTGTGTGTATGACATTTGCCTTAAATCCGCAGAAAAATAGACCGGAATTTATTCACCCTTGGCCGGAAAACAATATTCTTATTTTTTTAAAAAAATAAGAGCGTATTACTTCGTTCTGATGTAATATAACACTATTTAGTATTAGTGATTTGGGCCGAGCTAGATTGCAGGTAGTAAAACCTGATATGGCAACATACATGACATAACTTCATAGATAAATGTTATTTAAAAAATGTAGCATCGAACATAAAGGCAGTTTGTTTTCTTGTTGTTGTTGTTGTTGTTGTTGTGTTGTTGTTGTTGTTGTTGTTGTTGTTGTTGTTGTTGTTGTTGTTGTTGTTGTTGTTTCGGGAGGATTGGAGAAGTGTAAACCTCAATTAGCTCACACAGTTTCACCACACGCAATTGTGAAACCTCACTCGGGCGATATTATAAAGTAGCTAAGGTATATTTAGATAGCGAATTGTCGAGTTAACTCACCCAGGCACCTACATGTGCCTCTATCAATGATAATCTGCTTCAATATACAGTCTAACCTCTCATGTTGTGAAACGTTCATTTATGAACTTGACGTTTCGTATACTCCAACATACATCTTCCGTGAAGTAACAGTTACTTGAAGACTAACACCAAATCAGGAAAGTAATGACAATGAAAAAGTAAATGAAAATAAACAGACCTAGTTAAATCTGCTGGAAAAATATAAATGGCTAGTGGAGAAGAAGTTTCTCACTGCCAACATTTCCATTAAGCGCTGGTTTTCAATCGCGAATCAACAAGGTTTCCTTAATTTTACAGTGTATATCAGACTGTCCACGGTGGCTAAAATGTCAATGTGATCCCATTGAAAACCTGTGGCATCCTGTGAATCTAGTAGATGTATGTGGGAGCATATGAAACGTTCAGTCTAACCTCTATTAAGTGCACTTAATGGAGGCTGGTGTATTTTGAATACTTCACCATCGATCGGCTAACCTTCATTTAAGTGAAATTTTGGAAGTTTAAAGAGGAATTAAAAGGAAAAAAGTTTTGAACACCAACAGGCAGTTGAACGCCCCCGAAAAGGGCATCCTAGGCCAGATATGTCCAGGATTGAACGCTAATGAGATTCAAATTCCTCATGATGAGCATCACCAAGTGTCCTCATTGGTAAAAAGTCACCAAAACACACACAATCTTGTCAAATACGAAGTAATATGTAAATGTCCAATAACCTTGCCAAATATGATGTACTAATTGAATGATACTTGCGTTCAATCCTGGACATAAGTGTCCCAGGCTGGTAGTTAACTCAGTGTTTGGTTTACGTCAACCAAAATTTCATATTTCTATGTTTTTCCGTATTTTAGGACAACAGAGGCGAAAGCGAGGCGAAAGCGAGGCGAAAGGGAGGCGAAAGCGAGGCGAAAGAGAGGCGAAAGCGAGGCGAAAGCGAGGCGAAAGCGAGGCGAAAGCGAGGCGAAAGCGAGGCGAAAGCGAGGCGAAAGCTAGGCGAAAGCGAGGCGAAAGCGAGGCGAAAGCGAGGCGAAAGCGAGGCGAAAGCGAGGCGAAAGCGAGGCGAAAGCGAGGCGAAAGCGAGGCGAAAGCTAGGCGAAAGCGAGGCGAAAGCGAGGCGAAAGCGAGGCGAAAGCGAGGCGAAAGCGAGGCGAAAGCGAGGCGAAAGCGAGGCGAAAGCGAGGCGAAAGCGAGGCGAAAGCGAGGCGAAAGCGAGGCGAAAGCGAGGCGAAAGCGAGGCGAAAGCGAGGCGAAAGCGAGGCGAAAGCGAGGCGAAAGCGAGGCGAAAGCGAGGCGAAAACGAATTTGCTTTTCCCTCGCGCTCGCCTCGCTTTCGCCTCTGTTCGCCTAAAATATGCAAAGAATTACGCCTGTTCTGCAGGCTATTATGGATGCGAAGCGGTAGAAGCTTGATGCTTTGCTCTTTCTTATATAAATTGATGAAACAACTTCGCAGCTGTAAAAACAATAAAGCTGTTGGAAAAATAATTTGAAAAGTCTCAAAGATAAGGTATGTGGTTCCTAACGAATAGCATCGATTCTAATTTCATCGATTGAGCCGTTTTTAATGTTTATTTAATTTCCTTACTATATGGCTGTGTCTCACAAAGACTGGAAATACCGAATTTGCGGATTTGATTGGCTGAAATCGATATTGAAAGCGGTCTAGATATCCCCATCTAAACAGGCATCTTGACCGATAATGTTTTGCAGTGCAAAAGTTGCAAATCAAAATGCAAAAATATTGACTATTTAATTCTAACAGTATTTATCAATGAAGTGCCAAAAAGCTGATGAGAAAAAAAAGTCACGAGGACGAGCAGACTTTGGCAGTATTAAGTTCAACTCATCGCCGTTCGCAAGAAAAATGTCGGCTAGCAAACCAGTTACCTTAAACGGATTAAATTTCTTCTTTTTTTGCAACGACATTTATTAACACTTAAACTCGGTTAATCACAAATCTCACTTTTAGTTTTAGTAAATAACTACATTACTTTTTACAATGCATACCACTTTATGATAACTACATTACTTTTACAATGCCGAAAACTTTACAAATGACTACATTACTTCTACAGTGCACACAGCTTTTCAAAAACTACCTTACTTTGGGCTGACAAAAGAATATGAAACTTATTTCTTTGTATATTTATTTTTATTATATGGAGGAGAGTGTTTTACTGGGAACTAAACCACTCGTAGATTCCATACGCCACTTCATCCGGGACCTGAGTGGAGTATTTTCCGTATGTCACCTTTGTGAGTGTCGTATCGTTCAATGACGTCACGATTCTCGCCTTTTGCTTTTGTTGAATTGGTTTCTCCATATAATAAAAGGAACATTACACGTTGGCTCGAAGAAATGAATTTTATGTTTTCGTGGCAAGAACAATAAAATTCATATCTTCTCGCCACCGTGTAATATCCTCTATATATTTACAGCGCGAACCCAACATAGGGGGGGGAAACACAACAACAACAAACAAACGAAAAACAAACCAAATTAAGCAAATACGGCTATTTTAGTAAGATATGACGCAGAATTGTTGGAAAAAGAGCGAAACAATGGATTACAACAGATTGCCGTATATAGATAAAAATTGACGTGATTTGTTTGCGGCTGTATAACTTTGTTTTTAAATCTCTAGGTGGTTTTGGAGGCGGAGAAGAAAGCTTACAAAAGATAGCTTGCCGTCGCATGAACTTGTAGCGAAAATGTGATATTTAGCGAGGAGGAGAGTGACATTTATTGCCTACTTGTTTTTGATGTTGTTATGAAATCCACACAGGACGACGCATTCCGTCAAAGTGATAACTTGTTTAAATTTTAGCAGCCACCGGCTGGTGAATTCTAGCCAAAAATTTCTCTTCAATGCCATATAATAACCATCTTATTAACCGATCTTAGTCGGTCTGTATAGGAGAATCATGACTGTCGCGTGTATAGAATTCGCTGACTGGCGGTTCGGTCTGTAGTCACAGTCTCGGTCAAGATTCTCCCATACAGACCTCCTGCTTGGTTAATAAGAGACATTAGGGACAGAGACTTCGTAGCACGGACTGGAAATCATCTTAAATAGAGGAAGCCTGTTAATAGGGCTTTATTTGCAGCATTTTGCTGACAGTAATTTTGGGGATTTGAAAATTGGCCGCTTAAGGCGTGGCCGCTTAATAGAGGTTTGACTGTAATTTTACAGGGTAGTCATACTGAGGAGCTATTTTAGGAAAGACATTAGATTCGTCAACTACAACAACGTAACAACATTTGGTTTGTTTTCTTCATCAAATAGGCCAAAAAATGCACCAGGATTTTGGGATTGCAGTTTGAAAGGAGAACTTACTGTACGGCGCTTTGCTAGAGCTTCCTGAATATATCTTTTTTGCTATAATCCTTTGAAAACTTTTCAGGAAAACACTTTCGAGCCTGTTAGAATGCAATTCCTGTCAGTAACCATGGCGCCTCATCTGAATTAGTCATGTACAGAAAGGACTGAGCCTTATTTTAGAAGTAATTTCTCAAAACCACATAAGATGATTTTTCCCTCCCAGTGCTTTGAAGTGCTTTTCAAAGAGACCTCTCTCGATCCCAACGGTGCGGTTGTCTCAGGGAAGCAGCTTTCGCCGTGGACATGCAAACTCTGGTAATTACAAAGCACTTTCGATGTAAAATACGCAAAAATTTGTACCGGGTTTTTTTGAAGCGAAATTTCTTACAAATGGGAAATTTAAAATTTTACCTGTCCTGCACTGAATAAAAAGCTTTCGAAAGAGATGATTTTCGCTTCAGCCTCTTCAGCACTTTGCGAGAAACGACTTTCGAGCGCTTTAAACTAGCCTTGGCGCTTTCATGATCTGTTTTCTCGTGTTTGGAAATCGTGATAATGATGTTTTTGAAATAGCACTTCCAGCACAGCGCTTTGAAAATTATTTCCAAAGAGACATTCCGCTACGCAAACAGTGCAGTATAGTTCAAAACAAACTGTTTTTTCTTTCTCTTTTCTCTTCAGACTCGTCGATTTGCGTGGACCATTGGGAATTCGCTTCGCAATCATGGCCGGCGAGACAGTAGAGTACGATTATGGTTAAATTGGAGAAAAGAAAAATATGAATTTCGACACACGATTTTTCAGATTCTTTGACGCTCTAAACGATTCTCCGGTTTTTAGATTACACGATTCTTCAGATTATAAGTTATTCCTAGTCGGAAAATCGGTGAACAAAAAAAAAATTGGTGAATGACTTCCTGGAAAATCTTAGAGTAAAATCGTAGAATCGGAAGAATCATAGGATCAGTAAATGACTTTCAAAAAAAAATTTATAAGGTCAAATCGTAGAATCAGAAGAATCGTATGATCGGCGAATGCCTTTCACAGAAATCTTAAGGTGAAATCGTAGAATCGTAAATTCTGAGAATGAATAGTTCAGTCGGAAAAAAGGTGTAAAAGCTTTAGTGGTACGTAAATCGGAGAATAGTAATTAACCCTAAATCGGTATACTCTTCATCATCATCATCATCATCATCATCATTTATTTGCCTTTATATTACAACAGATTAAAAAAAGAAAAAAAAGAAAATAAATAATAATAATAATATACAGCAAGTTGTTAGGCGAGGAGACCTCAAGAAACCACCGGGCTTATAGGAGAGGCCACCTCTACATCACAATAGCCATTTAATCGCGCTACTCTTCGGCGAGTCGACTAAAATAACATTTCAAAGCGGGACGTGAAGCTTAAAATGATCATAAGGAAACGAAATACGTGTTTTCTCAGCCCATTGCCTCCGGCTTGGTGTCCTACATTCTTTATCAGTTACTAACAATTATTCCGCTTTGGACAACAAAGTCATTTTTAGTCATAACCACGCATGCAATAGATCGTCTTTGTATGTTAATAGTGGAGCCGAGTCATGAGACAAAAGAAACCATGCATTGTTGGTGCCAGGACGCTGGTTGTCTTCCGCCGATATCAGGCAAGAAGACAAACTGGGGTCGTTCCTTAAGAGCAAAGACCAGATACCAACAGTCGATAGATATCAAGGCACATAGACTGAAAAATGAGCTGTTTTACTGATATGGCTTAGCTTTATGTGTTACACCCCTGAGACCACTTGACAAGCTTTTTTTCGCCGCAATCTTATATCTCTGTTCTTTTGTTTGGTTTTTACATCGCACAATAGGCAATTAGCGCTTCACATCCTCTTTTGTGCTCTATTGTTGCACTTAAATAAAGCGATACTATGATACCGCGAACTGTAGTGTGTGAGCGAGTGCTCTGCTTTAGAGCGTAACAGCTACCTAGCGCGAGGATATCAGGGGAGTAGGGAGACGTCAAGTGGAGACAGTATCGGGAATTTTTCGCATATTTTGCGACTGCGTTCACCATGCGTTCATCAAGAACTCGCGAAATTGCGTTGTCGGCATTTTTTCACTTCTTACTATAAACAACTTGCGGTTTCATAGACCTTTGCATAAATGAGACCTAAATTTGAATAACAATACTCATTTATCCTTAGCTTCACATTCTTTAGAACATTCCTTTGTCTTGAAACATGAATGTGATTATGGTGTACAAAGTATTGTCATTCAAGTTTAGCCGCCATTTAAGCAAAGGTCTTATGTAATCTCAAACAGAAGAGGCACCTCGATACTGGTCAAGTAAAAATCACACCACAGTCAAATCGCAAACTCCAGATCTTCATCATGTCTACCATCACGTGGTTTTGGTATTTGGGTTGGTCCTTCACCATTTTAGCGCTGATTGGAAATGGCCTCGTGATCTTCCTCGTATTCTCCAAACGGATTCCGCGCACTACAACGAACTGGCTTATTGCGTCGCTTGCAGTTTCAGATTTTTGCTCTGCGCTGACTTTTTTTCCACTCATGTTTATAGCAAACTTTTACTACAAGATAGATGTTAGCCATGCTGGTGTGTGGTACAAGATATGCTTTACCTTTATGTACTGCTCTACCGCGAACCTGTGTGTTCTGACAGCGGATCGCTTCATCGCCGTAGTCAAACCGCTCAAGTATGCCTCTTTAATAGAAAAAACAAGCCCGAGTCTACTGATTTGTATGGCGTGGCTTACTTCATTGATTTTCTTCACCCTGCCGTCCGTGTTTTCGTACCGAGGAAATGAGACATTCACAGCGACATTTGAGATCAACAGAGTTATTATGTTTCAGGTTATTCCATCCATCGTCTTTGTGTTTGTCACTTGCATTCTGATTTACACCGGTAAAAAGCTTTCGCGCCAAACCGCTGCACTGGAAGCTCAAGTTCGCTATAATTATGCTTTTCCAAAGATCGATGTCTTCAAGAAGATGCGACATCCCGAAAGAAGAGCTGCGGCCATGACCATTTTCATTATCACGCTGTTCAATGTGACTTACGCCGGGGGAAATTACGTTTGTTACTGCCTTCTCTCCGCAAGATGCGCTGTCCCTCAAACATTGTATAGGGCAATTCATCTTATGTTCATCGTCAACATTGCAGCCAATCCACTCGCATACGCCTTTCTCAAAAAAGACATCAGGAAGGCTCTTCTCAGATTAACCATTTACAACTACAGCTAAAGGCACATGTTCCACCTTTATGACGGATCCTCGTGTCCAGTACGGAGGCACCTTTCCATAATCAAGCCACAACCGTGAGTGTTCTCAAGCTCAATGACCGGCTAACGACTCGCACATAAGCCAAGCAGGGAAAACTTAGAGTTGACTTGAAATAGGCCATTTTGTGGATCATTAGAATATATTCATTGTGCACAGGCGTTCTTGTTTAATGTGCTTGTTAGTCTTGTTCGATATTTCATTTCTAAATCACCTTCCACACGGAGCGGACTGTTATACTGTCATCGGAATTAACAATGAGAATTCGCAAAGTAAAGTTTCCGTGCTTTTCGTTAAAAAAAAAAAACAAAAACAAAAAAAAAACTTCAGGAACTGAATGATCAAACATGTATATTTCTGATCTTAATTTGTGATTCTTTTGCCATGTCAGATTGTTAAAAAAATGCACATTTCATGACATCTAATTTTTCACGAGCTTTTTTGTAATTATGCATTTTTATGGTGAAAAATATTTGCTGTTTCATTAGCTATTGTAACAAAGACGCTTTCATTCTTTTTGCTAATTTTTAGCACTTCAAAGTCAGTTGTAAACCTTACCAAACAATAGGAATAATAAGTTACACAGTGCAATTGTTTAACTCGGTTATTTACATCATTAGTTTCTTAAAGACATTTTGCCTTAATATTACTATTCTTTTAAGTTTTATCGATGCACAGGAACTCTTCAAGCCTTTAGACCTTAATTTTAAAGTTTACTAGTGTTTAAGTTTAAAGTAAAATTAAAATCTTTATGTTTTAATTAAGAGACTATTTCAGTTGAGCGTTCGTTCACAAAAGCGATGCACATGTAAGAAATGTAAATAAATGCTCACCTTTGGCGGGCGCGTTTATCGATAATAAATCAATTTCACAACAGATTACACAGACACAAGTAGTCACGCTTTCGTTTAGTCTGTCGTGCGTGACGCGAAAGAAAACCGCGAGAAAAAAACTATGGCCGCGTTGGAAACCCTGCGCCGTTCTCACCCCCAGTATTTTGCTCGAGGTTTTCCTTCGCGTACGCACGACGGACTAAGCAAAAGAGGAATACTCGTGTCTGCAGATTAGAAAGAGCCATTAAAAGAAATATTTTATTGAACTAGGGAAGTGCGGCCCGTATTAGAGATGAAATATTGGTCGAATTCCTATTTTTTCGCAAAAACAACTCGATTGCGCTCAGAGGAAAACGTCGGTGGTTTTCGATATTTCATGACGACACCATGAGCACAAAAAGCAAAACTGACAATAAATCTTAAAAACAATAAACGCATTTGTTTCGGATTTTATAATTCAAGCCAGTTAAAAGCCGAGATGTTAACAGAGATGATAGTAAATCAACATATTATCATTGCTTGTTACATTGAATAAGTTTGAGAGGACTGGGTGTAAATGCAAAACAGCTTTCAATACTTAACACTAACGCGCGGAACGCGATAAACCATTACCTATTGAGCCTTCTAACAAGCAACACACCACTCTTTCTTTGTTCATTATGCCGGTTAACACATGGAAGAGAGGTCCATTACTTTTCTGAAATAACTTTGGAAAATGTTTGTCAAATAGAGGAACATTTATTGTACTTTCGTGGTCAAGTCGCTTATCCTCAACAAATTAAGTTCGTGAGATGACGCAGGGAAACCAATCACTGAAGCTGAAACAATGAATGGTAATTTATCGTCAATTACTGCCTTATTACTGAGAGGACCCTTCAGCCGAAGATAAGAACGCGGGTGAAGTTGGTGAAGGAGCTAGAGCACAGACGAAAACGGCATTACACCAACAGACCCAACAGTACTGCCAACTAGCCGAAAGAGTCTTCTGATAATTCACGGTTTATCATTGCTTTTTCTTCGTTATGTCATATTTAACTGAGGTATAGAAAACATGTACCTTGTTTCTATCGAGTTTTAGTGTCTCTCCGCGGATGAAAACTATCGCGTCACGTGATCAATTTAAACCAAAAAGAATCGGAGAAAATTTCATACATACATACATACATACATACTTTATTCGTCCCAAATGGGCTTTTCAGTGTTAGTGGTGAACTATAATCTGAGATATATAGTGAACCAGTTCACCTGAGTAATTGCTGCAAGTGTCATGCCGTGATTGCTTCACATGACTTATTTCACACGCCCGCTTTCTTTCAACAATCTCATTATTATTTCTTGACGTTACCTGGGTTGTCTTTATAATTTTCTGGTGCGGATGTGAACAGTGCAGAAACGAAGCCGTTAGCCGGTGCGCAGTAGTCTCGTTGCTGCAACGAGTCGAAAGAATATCGAGAGAAAAGACATTTTTATCAGATCAATTCAGCAATAAACCTGCGCAGCACAGCCCCAATATTTAAAAAAAATATCTGTCAAACACGGTTCATTTTCACAGTGTAATACAGTCTAATCTGAGGATGATTGCTCAAAATGTACGGAGCAGTCCGGCGTGAATTGCAACGACGGATCTTTCAATCATGTCTTTGTCTCCAGACAAACAACAGCTATCAACCACTTTATTTTGCCAGATTTACAAGAAAATGAAAAAAGTGCATAAAAACAGTTTACTTAATACACCGAATGTAAATATGGCGGACCACTCGGTCGTCGCCCGGGACGAGCTACGTGAAGCTACATGAAAGCGAGGTTAGTCAGTCTTTGATGTTTTGCTTTGAAGTTGCTTCCCCAGAAAACTCTTGCTTTGTCGTCGATCTGTTCCGTTTTATTTCGCTGTGCCTACGAGTTGCTGTGTTTCTGAATGCGACGAGAAGGGATATAAATCTTCCACCGTTCACCTCTAAGGGAAAATAGTGGATCAATACAATTCGTTGAGACGAAGAAAAGGAGTTCACGATCGCCGCGGGAACCAAAGGTTGTTTGCTACGTTTCAGGATAGAAGATCTCAGAAAAATCGTTTAAATGACGAGCTTATGTGGTGTCTGGTGGTGTTCCCAAACGATTTTCATGGTTAATACCCTCCCCAAGTTAAAGAAAGCTCTTCTTGAATGATATCCTCTGTCTTAAAGGAAGAAGTTATTTGCGTTCGCGTCCACTCGCACGGAATCACACGAAGTAAATACTACGGTGCAATAACCAAGCGAATGAACTTCAACTGCCCCGTCGCTGAAACCAGTGAAAGCATTGAGCCAAATGACAACAGCTTGCAGCTAATTGCGATCGCTTACACATTTTCTAAGATCGATTCCAACCTGAACTTTAACAATTCCTTCGGCGATCGTGAACTTCTTGCCTCCGTCTCTTAGGTTTCCCCTCCGAAGCGAACGAGGAAACTGAAAGAAAGAGCACTTTCTCTGCTGTGGAAGATTCCACTCTGTTGCGGTGGCATTCAGGAACACAAAAAAGCGTAGGGAGGGCGAAACAAAGGGACCAAATCGACAACGAAGCAAGACTTTTCTGAAAAAGCATTGTCAAAACAAAACATCAAAGCCTGACTAGCCTCGCTTTCATTCGACTCGTCCCGGGCGACGACCGAGTGGTCCGCCATATTTGCATTCGGTGTATTAGGCAAGAGAACTACTCAGAATAGCGTTTTCCTGCACAGGGTAGTATTTTTTGAACCAAGCAAAGTCAGGATTTCAAATCCTCGGTACCGCTGCATCCCAATACCCAAACATGGATCAAGTATCCCCGGGCTTTACAGGCACTTATAGCGATTTCAGGAGCCATATGCAGCTCATTCGTCACAGGTTTGTTTTGTATAGATATTTTGAACACAAATAAATATGAAGCTTACTTTGAAGCCATTTACTATGTAAGCGGAAAAGTCATAGAAACTTTCACAGTTTGGAGAACTTCTTATCCGATTAAATGGACCTGATTAAAACTCCGCTTAAAAAAATTACTCTTCAACTAGTATTGAGCTCTTTTATTTCCTCGAAAGTGTAGTAAACCGCCTCAAGGGCCTATTTTCTGCTGAGGGGTAGACATAGGTACATACGGGAAGAGAAAAGGTCCTTGGAGCAAGGCAGTTAACGATAAGAAGCACTGAATGAGAACAACAGCAACAGTAGTTTCTCCTTATACAGCCGCATGGAATAACTCACTCAGCCAAGTTGTTATGTTTTCATCCTCAAAACGCCGCCTGAAAC
>JAHPZR010022671.1:65000-67500 GCA_019787425.1 Platygyra sinensis | reverse complement strand
TTCAGTTTATTCATTCAGCTGAAAGAATTGGAAATTATCAGAACGGTGATAAGGTTTTCAGGGCAAACTTGATAGTTACTCTTGACAGGGTAATGGACTCCTGCTCTGGAGGATTATGAACAGGCTGTAGTAAATTTATCGTCAAGTTTAAATTTGTACTGCAGTGCAAATTGATTGAAAGCTTAATTTTTTTTTGAAAATTATTGCAAATCGCTCTCACCTTAAGACCAGTGCAATTTTGAGAGAATTTTCAAATATCACTCGTAGCATAAATCGTTAATTGCACTCGCATACATACGATTATCTATACTAACGTCCTCAGCTACTCATCCCTCTCCCCAAATGAGACTGCAGTCCATTGCAAGTAGCCCCCTTTGTTAGATTTCCGTAACAATCCTATGGTATTCATTACAAGCTGGGTGAAAAGAGGCATTATATGAATAGGTCTCCATCAAAAATTACACAAAGCAATGTCCAAGACTAAAGCTTGCGCTCGGTCTGTTGGATCCGGAGTCAGCTCAGCTTGTCTCCTTACATGACTGACATAAAACGGTATTTGTTGGGAGAATCTTTGTTTTACATATTTGCCCATTAATATTTGCGATACAGTTTTTGATAGAGCTACAAAAATGTCAGTTTTGAATATTGAATGGGCACGGTACAATCAACTGTCCAAAAGAGTTTGAGTTCGATGTATTGAATATTATTTTGAGCGACGCTGCTCAGTTTATTGCAAAGAACGTAAGAGCTTTTGCCATTGACCCAGAAATTTTGCAGTTTACAAAGCCAATTTCTCCTCGAATATTACACCCAAAGAGCTAAACATTTAAACAGTTACTAAGTTTCACAAGCTCCTCAAACGTTTGTAGTCAATCATGTCTAGCATGATACCTTCTCTGCGCAAAGTCGTATGTTAATGAAGAAAATGTAAACAATCACAACAACAAAGATTCCCGTATATCTACTATTGTTATACATTGAACTTTCTAACTCTTTTCTGATAGGCCGAAATCGTACAGTGAATTTTGGAAATCAGCGCCCGTGACGTCATAACTGCAGATTACAAAATAATCATGTCAAGGACACTCAAGGTCACGAGTAATCACGTCAAGTTCGCGCGCTTTGTGTTGCTACCCGTCAGTGAAGAAGTAAAAATATGGCTTCCATATTTTTCGTTCAATGTATAGTAAAACAATAATTAGATTCGGCTTTTGTGATATTCATAATAATCAAAGTCTCGGTAAAGGTTATCAGCCTCAGCCTTCCGCTTCGGCTGATAATCCCTACCTGGACCTTGATTATTCTAGATATCATGATCAAAAAAACCTCATCCAATAATTGTGAATTGTTTACAATGAAATGAAACTGCTGCTCGAACCTTTTTGTAAAGTCCCAGAAAACACACTGAGGAGTGGTGTAGCCATCCTAAATGGGAAAACAAATTTAAGAAATTATTTAAGAAAACACTTAACACCAAGACACTATGGTTTTACTTCATGTAACTGTAGCAAGAAATTTAAAATCATACACTGCCGACTTAATCGTTTAGGCAACCTACGTGCGAGTCATGACTCGTTCTTGTATAGAACTGTGAACGTACTTCATAAATTTGTGAATGGTACCATTTATCGTTAAATACTCACTTTGTTGTGTTTCATATAAATTTTAACTGGTCTGGGCAAGTGACTTGGTGGTGGTGGCTGTGTAAATGCATTAACAACCTTGCTTACTACTGTGTGGTTTTCTTCAAAGCTGTAACAATCAATAGGAAGAAAATAAAAGAACGTGCACCGCTTATCATAAGCAAGACAATGAATGATTATCATATATAATCTATTTTACAGCCCTTCACAGTTTTTAGTTGGTACGCGTGACTTCATTTTCTCGTGATTTTAAAACGAATTTTTAATATTCTTATTCCTCTCAACTGATCAACAAACGTCAAACTTGTCTATTTTCCCTCTCGTAATTCCATTATGAGAAAAAATACCCAGAAAATGCCGTAACTAAAAAGCTTGGGAAAATGTGACGCCGAATAATGGTGGCATCATATCTACACCAGGGCCATTGTCGTCTTCAGTTTGATGCCACTGTTTTCCTTATTTTTGACCTCTAGTTTGTTTGCAACCAACATTGGCTGTAAGACAAAAAACTGGGAAAATCAATGTGATAGCGTATAACATCGTTTAACGAAACTTACTTGTCGAATGTGTGGGGATCTTGCAGTACTTGGAATGGATCAAACACCAAAGTAACCAACACGCCGGTATCTATGAATGAAAAGAGTTCAAGATATCCCATCCAACATTTGTTAATGGTTATGGCCAGTACTATTTTTACATGAAACGGTTTTAACATAAATGCATCTCAATTCAAACCAAATTTTCTGAGTAAAATCAATAGAAAGGTACTACACTTTCAATATTGTACTAACACCGTTCCGTTTATAACTAAAACAACAACTGTCAGCACGCAATACCTTTGCAAAAGACACTTTGCG
>JAHPZR010022671.1:0-60000 GCA_019787425.1 Platygyra sinensis | reverse complement strand
CGGAAACATGGAAGTTTTAATTATCAAAACAAATACCCAGCCAAAGATGACCAATACCATGATTCTCTGCAGGCGAGTTGTATAGAAGGAATGGGGAATTTTTGTACTTGGAATATATCTTGAGGTGCAACGAGACATTAATTTCAGTATCATAATTGTACAATTTGTAGACTATACTCTGTGAGAATAAAGAGGAGAAAATTTATTTGACTGATATTGAAAAACAGATGTCATAATGGAGTAAAATTGTTCGAAATCTCGAATTACTTCGAATCTGACTGAGCTGGGATCACCCAGTCAGCTCATGATGACTCTGAAATACGAATGGATTAAGCAAAATTTTCTTAAATAGGATGTTATGTTTTCAATCGTATCTATAACAAAATTCTCAATCGTAATTGGTTCTCTGAGCGCCTATTTGTCATGCACTCGGCGCGCGATCACGTGAGTGTCCAATTACAGGTATCCGATTTGAACTTTTTGCAATTGGATACCTATAATTGGGTACCCGCGTGATTTTCACGTCAATCAAACGCGCTTTAATGGCTTCCTGCAGAATGTTTCCTACAGTTTTGAAAACTTTTTGAAAAGCGCTACAGGCGTTTTCTCTCAAAAGAATTTCACAAAAGACATTTTTAATTCCGAAATTTGTTATGGAGACTATTAATTAGTAATTGGACCTCGTGTCGCGCAATTCAGGGACCGATCGTGCTCATAATTTGTTCGATTTTGAAATTACTCGCGATTGCTTCCTGACTTCCAAGTTGTAGTCCCGACCCAATTACTGTTACTTACAGTATCATCAAGTCATTTCAACGCTTACCGTAACACAGTGCATCTGTAACCTCGTTAATCACGGGATCTCGATAAAATTCGTAGGAGTCAACAAAATGAATTACTGCGTGAAAGTCAGCGATATCTCTGATATTACTTGCTTTTTCAAAAGTGACAGCAATCTTTTTAACTCCTCCAAGTTTTCCATCAGGGACTTTAAACCCTTGTGGGTAGGTTGAATTAACTTCCTTTTTCAGCATCAAGAATACCTGTGGTGTCTTCGTGAACGTAGTGTTAAACAGTTTTTCCAAATCGCTTCCTCTGGATACCGGTGCCAAACGCGATAGACTACGGATAGCTTTATTCAATGGCGAGAATTCGTTAAACTGGTCAAACGTGATGTTCAAGTGGACGTCTATATTGTAAAGTACGACAGCAACATCAGCTGCATTTCCCTCCAGATTCAACACGACAGAATCGATCAGAGTTCGTTCGTTATCAAAGTCTGCTTGGGAGATTTCCAGGGATGACTCGATTGCAAACACGATCCTTGGTGTGTTTTGGCATTTTGTGTTTGTGACTGTAGAAAGAAATGATCATTGAGTTGAAAATGAAGGAAAATAAACTTTGCTATATTGCATAAGAGAATGAGAGTGTAAAAGACTGAGATTCAAAGGCTGCCAATCTGGTGCAAAGTTGTTATTCTTGCATTGCTCGTTTTTTTTTTCCCAACCCTAATCTTAATCTTAATCTCCGAGTTAGTTATGAAGTTAAACCTGCCGTCACGTTTTTATTTTTTTATTTTACTGACTTTTCAACCTACTTTTTTTGTTCTAGCCTTTTCAAAACTCTCGCTTTTGTGCTTAAATCTTTTAAATACTGGCAAAAAACCTCCTCCTCGTTCGTGAGCAAAGTATGAATTAGTCAATTTCGTATGCCGGTGTCTTTGTATTTCACCTGTTTGTTATTCAATTTTTTAATGTTAATCACCCTGCAGCACATTAAAGTTAAAGCACTATCCTTGTGCTTTAAAATGTAAATTCGTCCTCAATTCTTCCCTCTCGGCCGACTGTTTGTCCTAAATATACCTGGGCGATGTTAATAAATCGTCTAGTTACTAAATATTGTTATGATATTTGGTATTATTTTGTTTCCGCGAGTTCAAGATGGCGGGAATAGTCTAAAAGCTCATCTTGTGACAGATTCCTTGCAGCTGAATAAGCTAACTACCCTGATGCAAAGAAATCTAACTGGTGAATCCTTTTTAACAACCCGTTCCTTTTTTTCATTTCTTTTTTTCTCTTTCGGTTTGGTTAATTCCATCATTTTACCAGACTGTCATTTCGACGCACTGTGCATTGATAGCCGTAAATGACCTAGAAGATCATGAGCAAGAACCTCAAAACAAAACATTAGAAAAAAAATAGGTGACAACAAACCTGGTCTTGTAAAACAACCAGTGAACAAAACTATCATTATCCAGTCCTTAAATGCCATTTTGACGACTTTGGGTGCTCGTTACCAACTTGAACTATATATGTATATATAAAAAACTGCAGTAAATGAAGGTCACGTCAATAACAACTGGGCGCAAGGTTGGAGATAAAATTTCAAACCGTGCATCAAATAAAAAAAAGAGAAAAGTGGTTATTTACACAGTAGCGAAAACTTCATCTGTTCATAATTAAACCTTCAAGAAGTTTTCAAAGAGACATTAATGAGGTTTAAGGGAAAAGACTCAGATGTCGGAAGTTTCTAAACCAACACATGTTCGTTTCTGGATCGGGTATTTGCATTTCATGACAGCTTTTTATTTGTCATTTTAACACAAAAGCGGCGACTGTTGCACCCTTGACGAAATCAAATCAGAGCTTAAAATCACATTATACAGACCAAATTGTAATTGAAAATTTTATTTTAATGGCAGTGAAAATCAGTTTGAATGTTCCAAAATCAATGCAAATGTTATTTGCGCGCTTTCGGCTGAGAAATGAAAATGAAGGGAGTCTTGTTGTTAAGTAAGTGTTAGTTCACTAAAAAGAAACTTGCGGCAATGACTGAACATAAAAGAGCTTTTGTTGAAAAAAGAGAACAAAACCTAATTGAGCCCTTGACGTTAATGTCGTCTTTACTTTGCTTTCCATTTCGAATCCGTTAATGTTGTCATATCAGTTGCTCACACATACTTTTGTTCAACGGAAAACAGATCGAAATATTAAATGAAAATATGAAAATAATATGAATTGATAATAATAGTTTCCACGATTCTAATTTTTTTTATCAATGTATTTTGTCATTATTCATCTCGGCTATCCTTAGATTTATTGACTTGATAAAATCCCTTCATAGATGCCTTTTGGAGACAGCGTAATCTGTACAGTTTATGGACGAGGGGGTGGCCACGTTTTCGAACCAAAACTTTTTCCAACCTCTAATCATCCATGAGTTATGGACCAAAGGTGAGGCTAGGATGGCAAAATATCGGTTACAAGTGGAATAAAAACGTACCAAATTCGCACAGGACCCTTACTCATCAATAAATACATCAGCGAGATTAGTATGGGTAATGAAATGGCGACGAGTGAAATGAGGAATAATTTCGAGCGCGTTTTGTCAAAATTGTAATCATTTTCCCAGCTTATAGGCAAGGGAAATTATTTAAATTTTGACTAAACTCCCAAGAAAATAATTCTTAATTTCACGAATATACTAATTGATTACTTTTTGATACCATGTATAAAAAGTTACGCTTACAATCCTGAGTTTTTGACTTGTTTATTGTATCGAGAAATTTCGCGTTTGTCACCCATGATATTAATGATAAAATATAAAATGAGACGAGTGGTCCAGCGTGACTCACTTCAACATCACTCTCTACAACCATTGACAGAGAGCAAGTGCAAAAAATTAAATTACCAAAACAGGTTTTCTCTTAACATATTATGAGCGAGTTGGTCAGGATGCCATTAATTGGCCATTAGCATACGATTTTACTTGGAGAGTATATCGTGTTTTATCATCCATAAAATACTTTCCCTGACGCGCGATTGGTCCGGCTAAACACGTCACGTGACTGAAAATACCCAAGCTAAAACTGGGATATAGATAAAGATCTTTTCACGGTTAATATTTCTCATTTGCATTACATTGTAATCCAACGTGGATGCGAGGCAATTTCGGGCTGAAACAACAAAATAGCCCGAAATTGCCTCGCATACATTTAATTCTAAATTGTATTGTAATGCAAATGAGCAAAGTTAACGGTGAAAAGGGCTATTATCAAAGTATTTGAAGGAATATAAATGTAAAACCACACCTTCCATTTGACTTTCAAAATATGCTCGGATGTTTATCCTTACAGATAATCTGTTCCTTGACCTTTTTCTCGAGTTTCGCTCTCGCAAAACTGTTGCCTTTTCGGAACAGATATTTACCCCGGACAAATATCCAAGCAAATGAACATTTGAAAAGAAATATTGAGTAAACGTTTTATCTCTTGCATGTTATATTGGAGAATATATTTGCTTCCAGAAACTGTATCATTTCTAGGTAAAAAAAAAGCCAATAAACCTACACATTCTTTTGAAAATTTTGAAATTTTAAGCCCAGATCACATAACATATTTGTAACATTATTTTTCTAAATTTTAAATCCTGATTTATTTTTATATGGAGTTGCATTTCACTGGAAATATTATGTTTTGTATAAATCCAAACGTTTCCAACCACTCCAGCTTAAAGAAGAAGGTAAACGAAATGCAAGTTATTTTGTTTCAAACAAAAATATGAGGGCCCGTTTACACACGCGATTTTTGTCGCGGCAACTCGATGCAATTTTTTTCGCGTTAAAGTTGCAACAAATTTCAAACATGTTCGAAACCACTTCGATATCGCGGCGACAAATCGCACTGAAAATCGCACCTGGTTTACTCGTGCGATTTTGAAGTTGCAACTTTAGCGCGACAAAAATTGCATCGAGTTGCCGCGACAAAAATCGCCTGTGTAAACGGGCCTTTAGATACATTTCAGTTTTAAAATTTCGCTTTTTTTTCTAGAAAATATATGCGGACGCCTGGCATCGACAGAAACAAAGAACCTTGTAGTCGATGCCTGTTTTATTGGTTTTGATTAAATACATGAAATGCACAAAGAGTTTGTGCAACACGATTTGAATTACATGTGATGCCTATTATTGCAAAGATCGTTGAGATCGCTGGAGAGGGATGATCAATATCCCAACGACAGCTGAACTTTAAGATCGTAATGATAAAACAGGCACCAGTCTTTAGTAAAAGCTGTTTGCCCTCGTAGGATTAAATATTTTGGCCTTTTTGTTTGTTAAAAAATACAATTATTTCTCTAGCAATGCAACAATGCAACAGCGAAATATCCCGTGGGTCTCTCGCAGCGTGAACCAATCACATTCCTTCTTTTGCCAGTCAAGAACGTGCAATAAAAAAATAGCCCTTTTCACGGTTAGTTTTTCTCATTTGCATTACAATGTAGTCCAACGTGGATGCGAACCAATTTGGGGCTAAAACTACAAAATAGCCAGAAAATGCCTCACGCACATGCTAGATTTCATTGTAATGCAAATGAGCAGGGAAGACCGTGAAAAGGGCTATGGCGCTCAACTTGAATTTTTTATTCCAGTTGCACATGGGAAGGAACGAAGAAGCTGGCGAACATTTCAACATCTATGAAAAACATATGAAACTAGTGAGTCCACGTCGGCAGGCCCAAGATTAAATAGGAACATGGCTGTGGTTCTATACGGTTAGCTGACAAAAATGCGGTAAGTAAGATGGTGTTTTAGTTTCAATTCAGAACCAAATAGGCTGTTTGTAAGGAACTTGGAAGTTGTTTCAACCCGTGAACAATTTAAGTCATAGCAACATATGTTTTTAGCAAACTGTAATTCCGTTGGTTTTCAGTTTTTTTTCTTTTTTTTCAATTCAGAGATAGCGATTGAAAGAATTATATTGCACTGAAGCCACAACAAAACAGAACATATTTTAAGCACTGGGCCTCGCGAATTCACCAGGGCGGCGAGATGTGAAAGTATTTAATCTCCCGATGCTCGTGTCAGGTACGTGTATATTTATCTGCAATTTGTTTTTTGTTTCATTCGTAGTTTTACCGCATGCAGTGTAGTCTACGGCTTTTCCCTCGTTTTAGTGGTGTACTTTTGACAATTCTTAAAAATAAAAATTTACAGTGTAAACTTTGAGTGCAAGGAAGGCATGCCAGATTTTAGAATAAGAATGACGGATCTGAAATCACAAACCCCTGAGCAAAACTTGCTCTTTCATTTCTCTTTCATACGCGTTGTGTTTGAGATAAATGTGTGATCGTTTGTATTTTAAATGTATGGATATATCGATCAAATAGAATTGTGTGAACTTGTTAAAAAATTCCATAGAGCGCAATATTAAATTATGCATGCATGTTCTGCTCGTGCATCAGGAATACTTTGAAAGAAACTGTGTTTGGGATCAAGTGAAGACCATGTGGAAATTTCAGTTCAGGGTGAAAAGTGGCTTCTTTTGTTCTTATGCTTCGGTTTTGTTCTTTTCAGATTAAATCCTGCCGATGTCGTCAAGCAGTCAGCTTAATGTTCCGAAGCCTTCCAATCGCCCAGTGTTCCCAGCATCGCCTTAATGACAACCAAAGACACATGTCTTCCTTCTGGTAGCGGTTAGTGCAGTTCTTTGTGGGTAGGGTAAGGTGGGAAAACAGTTAGAGCTCTGGATAAACCTTAACTTCGGCAAATGTTCGGTCTATATTCGGCTCGCACTCGCTCATATTCGGCTGATCCGACTTAACTAATTTTAGACAACCTAGTTAGCTTTGGGTGGTTTGGGTTCGGGCCTCCCCTTTTCCTTTCCTGGGTTTCATGATTTTGCCTTCAGATAATGATTGGCGCACTCAGTAGTTCTGCACAAGATTTAATGTTCGGCTTTTCTTCGGTTCAGTTCGGCTGTGTTTCTGGTACAGTTTGGCTTCCGCACAATCTCCCCCTTAGAGATTTCTAATTGTAAAAAAGAGTTTTCTCTTTTCTTAGTTTCTGCCACTGTTATTGACAAGAACTTTTCCTTTTAATGACAGCATTATTGTTGTTATTAACAGGATCATCTTTCGGCTCAAGGTTCATCCAGATTTTTACAATAATTTTAATTAATTTCTAGACGAGAGACCGACCATTAAGTGGGTATCTGGGACAAAGCACACACCCTAGATAACTGGCTTACTTAAAGTTTAGCGTAGGTAGCCTCCATCTGCCGAACACTTGATCAACAAGATGGCATCTATGCTGCACGAAGATACTCATCTATCAAGAGGTTGAACAGCCAGCTAGCAAATCCTGGAAGTTAGTATTAAGTCTAATGGGAGGCTTATCTTGCTTATAGGCGGCGTTAACGACCAGATTTACACATGTCTCTTTGCTAACGTCGCCTCGTGAGGCGAGTCTCTTCAAGGAATCCGCTTGCATTGCACCTCACAGGCGCAGGAAGCTTAGACCGTCTACAAATTGTAGGCGTAGGTAGACTTCACATCCGGCTGAGTAACTGGAGCACGCCTCGAGGACTGGATCGAGTCTAGCTTGAAGACCTTTTTTAAGTACTAACAGCTTGGATAAAGAACAACCAACTTATCGGGGACTAACAAGACAGTTTTAGGGTAAATTAGTTAGGTAGACGCAATGTCGGTGAAACACAGGAATCGGAACAACTGGCACAGCAACACAACAGTGAACCTACTTTAATATGGAAAAAAGAAAACTGAGTTGGCTCAGTTCTCATCGCATCTCAGTCGGTCAAATCAAGTCGGTGTTGATAGAATAGACGATAATCATAGAATTGGTATGTACCACACTCGTGAATATTTGTTTTGAGTTCGGAAGCTTGAATTAACTGGTTGATCGATCGATAAACAAGCCCGTTGATTCTTTTAAGCCAATCTGGATGGATTCCCCTGAATGACTACATTTTCCGTAGTCACTGACGTGGTACATGTTCGCACAACAATTATTCACTCTGAGGTCGGTGTCTGAATAATTGTTAACATATATTTATAATGTTCTCTAGCTAATATTAGATTGTATTTATAAAATAATAATAATAATAATAATAACATAAAGGTTGTTGTGGTTGTCCTCTTTGCCAAGCGCGCGAATGAATGGTGTAGGGAATTGGAACACAACGCATCCTCCTGGCCATAATGTTTGTTCCCATTCCTAGTCGACTTTCACTTTTCCGTTGCATAAGCTGATATTTACCAGATTTGTTCTGGTACTTAACAGCAATGCGGAACAGGCAGTATGGATTGTACTGTGGGATGAGGTGTATTCCAATGCTCGACAGCCTTGCCTCGCTTCGGCTTCGGCTCGGTGAAATTTCGATCCGGTTTCGTTCGGAACATTTCGGTGGATCATCGGTTTTCGTTTTCAACCGAGAATCTACGTCAAAGGCCTGGTATCGCGTTTTTCTCGATAGCAGGCCAATTCAAACCCAAGAAGTGTGTCCCAGCAACCCTGGGTGTTCCATAGTTTGTTCTGGAACATTCTTGGTTTCTCTGGGCACGTTAAAAATATAGGAGCGCACCCCCTCATGGATTAATTTAGGTCCTGTGGAATAATTTAAGCTGATGTATCAAGAAGTATTGTAATCTGTAATAGTTCTGTTGAAAACATTAAGCATGTGTACAGTACAGACTGATAATCTTTTGAAGAACTATTTATTAATCGGTTTTTGGTTTTCAGTATTTCATAATTAATTTGTTTGTATCCGCTTAATCCTTAACACTTGTACTCGAACGTTCTCGTTCAAGCTCATCTTCGGGAGCAAAAACGATCAGCCTAGCATGAGACGTTGGAAATAAAAATCCGCAGTGGTTCTTTTTTGCGTTTCTTTGTATCAGAATAGATATAGATCACTTTAAAGATGAATGTTCTTAAGGCGCCTATTTGGCTTATTTGTTTGTAAATTGTGGTAAATGTTTCGCGCGGTATGCCAAACTTTAGCTTGTCCACTTTCGGGGAAGTGATCATTTAAACCTTACTCGGTCGTCAATTAGCACTATACTGTAGGAGCTCATTTTCGGAAGCAAAATCCAATTGGTTAACAAAGACTTTGACGAAAAAATATTTTTTGAGTGTGTTCTCTTCATATTTTGTTTTTTGTTGTTGTTGTTGTTGTTTTTTGTTTTGTTTTTTTTTCTTTTCCGTACGAGTAAATCAGTATTGCACGGTATGTTAAAGCCCATTTTCGAGAGGAATTTAAAAACTCCATTACTGTAATAGAGATTTTGAAGAATAAAATCTATTTCCATCAGTGTGTTTTGTTTTTATTTTGTGTGTTTTCTTTTTAGTCTGAATAAATAACTACTATGTAATTTGCTAACTCTAACACATTTTTCACAGGGAAGCAGGCTCGCCGCAACACAGCTATATTTTCTCGCGTCTAAGGTATAACTCTCTCTACGAAAACTTTTCTTGAGTCAAGTCTGCAAAATTGCGCCCGTCCATTTTCGGGGACGTCTTTTTTAAATCCTTTCCGTGGCTATCGAGACTCTCTCAGAGCTCATTTTCGGGAGCAGTAGAGACTGATACAGTTGTATTATTTATAACACAGACTATGAGAATAAAATTCACTTTTTAACAAACTGTGTGCTCTGTCCTTAATTCGTGTGCTTTTTTTGGTCTGAGTAAATAACTAACGACGTTCTATTTTTCAGGTTCACCCATCACAATATATTTTTCTCTAACTAACCCAAGTAATTTCTAAGTAATTTGTTCTTTAAATACTTTTCCTTGAGTTACGCTGAAGTTACAAAATTCCATGCGTCCATTTTCGGGGACCTCTTCATTTAACTGATATTCGTGGCTATATGTCCTGTCCGTGCTCATTTTCGGGAGCAGTAGGCACCGATAATAGATGTGTTGCATATGTCACAGACTGTGCGAATAAAATTTCGCCTTTTAGCAAACGATGTGCCGGTTGTCTTTATCTGTGTTTCTATGAGCCATCGGGTACATGTGTATCTTTTCTTCTGAATCAGTTTGACGGTTACTACAACAGCGAGCAGTTTTTCTGTTTGTGTCGGGTTTCCTTCAAAGAAATCTCGACGAATAGCTAACTTTTCTGGCTAACTTGTGTTATATTGCAGCAAATTGGGAAAGGTTAGCAAACTTTCGCTTGTCCACTTTCGGGGACCTTTTCGTTGAAATCTCATTCGTGGCCTGTCCACACTGTACCGTCGGAGCTCATTTTCGGGAGCAAAATCTGTTGTTTTCGGGAGAAGTATAGAGACGAACGATACAGTTGTAAAACACGGATTATGGAAATAAAATTTTTCGAACAAACGGTGTGTTGTGTCTTTGCTTGTTTCTTTTATCTCCATAACGAACTTGATCGAATGTGTTCTTTCCTCTCCATTTGACGCTTGCAACAACACAAAGTTCTCTATGACCCTTGTCTCTTGTAAGGTCTGTAACATGTTCTTCGGAAAAATGTACGTTCAAAAAATTTCAAAAGTGCCTGAGTATTGAGTTTGTAAAACTTTCGCTTCAGTGATTTCACTTGTCCATTTTCGAGGACGTCCGGCCGCTGAACTCTGTAAGATTCAGCTCATTTTCGGGAGCGGAAACGACTAGTAAAGCACGAAAAGTAAAAATCAAATCTTGTGAAAATATTTTGTTCTGTTATTTTGTGCGTTTCTTTTGTGTGAACGACAAGTGTAATATGGCTGACTGAAACTGATTGCTCAGTATTTCTGAATATCTGTGTAATTAGTGACGCTCTCATTCTGAGAATAAAGTTTCGGAAAATTATACGAAAAAAGTGCGCTGTGTCATTTTGGTAAGACTGAATGCATTTTAAAAAAAAGAGCTAAATACATTTCTACTGGCTTTTGTTTACAGAGACTTGTACACAACCACATCGCAATTTCGTTCTTGTGAGGGTGGTAAGTAATGAAAAATATTTTCAAATATTTCTATTGAGGAATAATTCAAGCGTCTATTTTCGGGGACGCGTGCATTTGGATCTGAAGAGAAATTTCGAATTATCAGCAGGTGACGACAACTTTTTTCAACTATCCAAAAACGTCGGAAAATGAATTGTCATTTTCGGTGTTGTTCTTGAACGAGCAAGTGTTCCTCCATTTTCCTGTCTTGTTCTGAATGCGCCAGTTTCGACGGCGTAAAAGAAGTGAAACAAAGTAGCAAGCGAGTTTTCGTTGCTGAAAAACATAAACCGACAAGTTGACGGTCATCACCAAAAGCATTTCTCCAGAGATAAATTCAGAAGAGCTCGTGCTGGAAAAATCTGAGGTAAGTTGCTTTCATGTCGTAAATACTGATCTCTTTCATGCTTGAGCTGTAGGTAGAACTGAACACGGCGTGCAACCATCTGTATACCACGCATCCTGCACTCCATGCCGTCACCATATTTTGTTCAAGAAGTGCATTTTATCGCAAGGGTAAGTTGGTAAGTGTTCCTCTGTAGTTTCAACAGTTGAACTTGCTTGATTTTGCTTTTTCCTCAAGTGGTTGGCAATTTTACATGACCTTAATCATATAAACATCAGGATTACAATGCTGGACGACTGGAAAATTAACAAATGATATAAGTCGGTTTAAAAACATCATGGTAAACGAAAGTAAGCAACTTGAGTAATAATTTCATTATATTCATAATTCACTCGTGTCGTAGTCAAATCTTTGTAGTTTTTGCTTCCTTTTGATACTGCACCAATGAAGCTAAGAAGAAGACTGAAAAACATTTCCAGATGGTAAGCAGGTTTACTGAAAGATGGATCTTTTCCAGTGAGGCTTAATTTCGGAGTATTCATGACGAGGAATTTTCATTGGCCACTCCCCTGTACAGATTAAATAAAGAATCATAGGAGGCAGGTGAGAAGAGAAAAGAATTTGTGGGAGTGAATTATGAAAAAGTTATTCTATCTATGTTCAAAATTCTCTATAGAACAAAACCCATTAAAGAAATTATAGCCATCAAATGAAGAGCAACGAATACATTGGCCCTCACGGAAACCGATTCGAAAACCCGGTCTCGAATCTAATATTTTGACTCTACGGATATGGCTAAAAAGAACTGATTGTTTTGTTTTCAGATTCTACTGAGTGAAATCTGACTTTTTTTCTTTTATTATTGTTAATGTACTTCGCTCAAGCATGATTGCTCCAGTTCCTTAGGAAATAGTCTTTAGAAATGTCTTGTCCAGAAAAGATTTCACCAAATTGCACTTCAGCTGTTTGATGCAAGTCGGCGTGCATTTCAGATACCGTTTATAACTCTTAGTGCTATTTCTGTGATATTTAACGGTTCTATAAAGTTCGGTTGCTATCAGATGGTTATCCTAGCACCCGTGAACTGGTTTAAAACAATTCCAGCAGAGCTTTGTTCCGAAGAAGACAAGACATTTTGTCACAGCAGTGCAAACCGAACTCCTGGACAGTCTGCTGTTTAGCCAGTGACAATCCCAATGGTCTGATTTTGATGCAGGCTACAAAAACGGCCAAATCAGTCACCTTGTCGTTGAAGTTATTGCAGCTTTAGAGATTTAGACGGATAGAATTGGACGATGGAGCTCTCTGACTGACTTCTCAGAAAGCGGACCTCCCGCGGTGCAGAAGACATTCACCCTTGAACTGGACAGAAACTCACCATGGAAACCGTACCTTAAGTGTTAGATTTATTGGAATGTATCGGAGTGACAGTTGCTTATAAAAAGTCTCGCTCATGTAGACTTTTTACCCCTTAAAGCCATTACGTGCCTGCAACGAAAGACTTTGAAGGTGTTGTAGGGGGGACTTGTAGTTTTTGAAAAAGAATCAGCAGAGCTAGATCTCCTTGATCAGTTTTATAAGATGTTCAGATGATTCCCTTTTTAAAACTACTATATTCAACAAATGCGTTGTCACGAACAGAAATCTAAGACTGAAACATAGAAATCACAATCTGTCTCGTATGCCTGCCAAGATACAGAGTCTTAACTTGAGTAGTTGGATATACTTCATATTATATTTTTCAGCTTACCGAAATCGGCATAATTCCAGCTGCAAGTCCAGTCCAGTGTACAGACTACTCCACATGAATGAAACGATCGCCGCTTCAACGTTCAAAAGAGCACTGGAGCAGAGCATCCTAACAGAGAATCTTAACCCAATTAGCCTATTCGTGAGCCGGACGGCCAGTGAGGAATGCAGGCGTTACTTAAGGCCCTCCTACCTTTCTATGTATGTCTCGTAAGTTTTGACTTAGTAGCCAAACTTCTAAAGCATGTAAGGCGTCCACGCCAGATTACTTAAGGTGGCTGAACACAGTTTTTGATACCTCTGTTTCAATTACATTTTTCTCTAAAACCCTTGATCCTTTGGTCACCAAAAATGCCAGCAAGCAAGTTAACAACACAAACTTCAACTTTTTGATAATTAAGCTGACGTATGTACCGTTGCCATGGCAACATGATCAAATATAAACAGGTGTTTAAAATCGGTTTTGTTTATTTGCAGAAAATCTAGTCATTAGATTTTCTTTATAATTTGCATGCAACAAGCTTGTAACGATACTCGCAAGTTAACGCTATTTTGATAGTAATTTAACAAACAGATCTTTAATTATCCCTCTTTAAAGGTTCATTGGCATATCTTGAATTTCCTTTGTTAAAGTTCAATTTTTTTTCAATCCTCCAGTTACTTATTTCCTAAAGTATTTTCGTGCCAAATTTCGTGAAATTCTAATGAGTGGTTCTCGAGAAATAAGCGCTTCCGAGAAGTCAATTTTTCACTCAATCGCACTTTTTTCGACTTACTACGCATGCGCTGCATTTAACTGGGTTCTTTTAGCAACAAAGAAATAGCAGAGCTGAGTTCTTTGCATCGTTACTTTTCTAATATACCTTTGTAATAAAAGAGTAAAACCTTCAATACAATACATTGTGTTCATTTGTGAAGAAAAAAATAGTACAGATAGCGCAAACATTGAGCAAATAAAATGATCGCTCTATTTATGCCATGTTTGTTTTTATGCAATACTTGTGCGCGCGCTGAATCACGTTAGCAAGAGCGCGCGCCAAAACTGTGTTCAGCCACCTTAAGTGATAACCACATAACGTCCCATCATACAAGTGATAGTCAAATCAGTCGCAGAACATTGCGCCTACATGACGTGACATCTACACTTTAAAAAGTCCTCTCCTGGATTTCAGAAAAATCAGAATAGCTCCAGAGCTAATTTCAAAAAAATCAGGAAAAATATACTACAACAACTGTAAAGATCTCGAAAAAAACCTTGACAAAATCAAGGATCTCGATAAAACAGACATTAGAATAACAATTATCACAAACATCCTCCGAAAACATGATTGCCATAAAAACGTCTTAAACATTTTGGCTCTGAAAATTTTAATAAAGGTGACAATGTTTAACCACCATAGCTTGGATGTTTCTTCGTGTAAGTTGTAAAGGTTTCAAATCAGCGCGAGAATTTGTACTCCTCCTCCCTTCACAGGCGAAATTGGGCTACAAGACGTTCACAATGGCTGGGACAGTATCAATTCCTGACCCAGACAGGTCAATTCTATAACGGTACACCTTCCTGACTCTAAGCACTGAGGATTGTCATCTCCGCTGCCAGACAGACCATACACTGCCAAGGAAATTGTCATCTCAAAACTGATTCCTGTTTGTAAAGACAGGTGAGTTTGGAGTTGTAAATATTTCATACATCTGTAATTTGCATGGAGGGGCGATGGCCTTAAGGCCCTGGCAAACGAGGACACATTGTTGCGGACACATTGTTGCCGACACAGATGTTTCCCCATTTGTCCGCGCTCGCAACATTTGTTGCGGACACAAATTTTGTGTCCGCAGCAAATGCTTCCCAGTTTGCGCAGCATGGAAACACAGCATTCATTTTGTGTCCCCCGCGTTTGCGCGCGCAAGAAAAATTATGAGCAACAAAGTGTCCGCAACAATGTGTCCTTGTTTGCCAGGGCCTTTATGATTACTGCACGATTCCGCTCAAGCGGCAGGGTTCGAACCCTGGAAAAGGATATTGTTTTGTGTTCTTGAAAAGACGCTTTGCTCTCCGCACGTGCCTCTCCTCAGCCAGGTGGTTAAATTGGTATCGGCGAATTTAATGCTGGATGGACATGCATCTCATCCAGGAAGGGTGAAGTTGATATACTCCTAGTCGTTTCATGCTACAGAAACCGGCATAAGCTCCAGACTAATATAATGGCCACTTGACTCTGATTCACACTTTACCTTACGTTACTATTTCGCTTGTCGAGAATTATTAAGCTAATTTTTTTCTACCTCTCACACTTTGTTTTCAGCTGATACAGCGACGCGCTCAATGATCAATGCCCTGCTGCAAGCAGTTGTTCTACCTGCGTCTGGTCAGATATTTAACGTATTACCTTCTGAAAGCAGCAACAGAAAAAAAGATGTTCCACGGACCTGTGAGCCTGCAGTTCTCCAGATTGGAATCGAAGTATTCAACGTAAACAGAATTTAACTATGAACAATTGTTCTTCTGTCTATGGACAAAGCATGCGCCATAATCTTTTTAATCATGATCGACCAAGTGAGGCGTTTTCATGATGTCAAGAAAGCTATATCAGTGTTCTCATACAAAGACATCTCTATATATTTATAACTGAGATCTGATAGCAATATAAGGCACAGATTTTCTGCAATTTAAGGATATTAGTATGAAAGCCATACAGGCCTGTTGTCACGAAGCTCTCCAGAACCTCAAATTTCATTGGATTTTGTTGGCACGAAGCTCTATTGTTTTAGGGCTGAGGTCCATTATTACCATTGTTTGTATATCATTTTTTCAACCAATCCTGTGAGACGTTCCGAAGAGCTTCGTGGCGGCCCATACAAGCACTTTGTAGATTGACAATAGTGACAGTAGAGGTTTTACACAGCAGCTATGTTGCATGGCAGGAACAAAGAAAACATTTTGCATAAGAAAGAAAGTTTTTCTCCCGTAGGAAAATTAATCTATCGTTCCTGCCATACAACATGGCTACCGTGCAAAACCTTTATTGTTTTTGTTTGTAGAAAAAGGGATGCCAAATGGCTGAGCCAAGTTGTAAGAATTCAGTTGGAAACGCATCAAACGCAGTATCGTCTAGTTCAGATGTTTACTGGGTTGGTTGACATTTTAGTTAAGATAGAGATGTAGTGTGGTAAAAATGATCTGCTGATCACTCCAGTTAGACTCGGGATTATTATTATTATTATTATTATTATTATTATTATTATTATTATTATTATTATTATTATTATTATTATTATTGTTATTATTATTATTATTATATTACATATTACCAGGTAACTAATAATTATAATATTGAAAATTTAAGTAGCGCGACTTTCTATAAAATGATCAAGTGCCCTCTGTATTATAAGAAATGAAGCTAATCCTCGGCTAATGGATGTATATTTACATTGCTTTCTAAAAAAGTTACAAAAACATGTTGAAATAGTTAGAAGATAAAATCAATAAGAGTTCAATTATCTTTAAAAACACAACAACGCTTTTCACTTTTCGGAACATTTTTCCATGTTTCAAACATCATCAGCCATTATGAATGTATAGTAAAGATTTACAAAACGGTCGGTATATATATAACTACTCATATACAATGAAGCTTTATAAATTCAAATAGTCGTTAACTGTTAAAGTTATTTAAACTAACCAATGAAATGATAGACTCGGAAAAGAAATAACGAAAAAGTAAACTAAAACGCCCTGTAAACAACAGTAGATAAATTTAGAAATGCAACGACAAACTAACATGCTCAACTTCTTTGTTGAGTTCAGGTTTCAACTGTTACATATACCGACCATTTTTGTAAATCTTTACTCTATATACATAATGGCTGATGATGATGATTGAAACATCGAAACATGTTCCGAAAACTGAAAAGCGTCGTTGTGTTTTTAAAGATAATTTGTACTAACGAAACGGTTTGATAAGAATTCAATAAAAAAACCAACTTGACTATAAACGAATTTAAATTACAGATTGTAAATAACCAGATGAAGACATGTAACTGAACTTAAATCATCATTACAAATAAAACTTGAATAATTAATAATAAAACGATAACAATAATAATAACTAATGACAATTATAGTTATAATTTATAGCCTTTTATAGCGCGTAATAAAAAGGGAATATGATCTCATTATAAAGTTATAAAACTATTCATAAAAAATTAAAATGAAAACCTAATGAGACATATAGCATGAAACAAAACCATAAGGTACAATTATAACAAACAAAGCCTGTGATGGTGGTAATGGCGGCGGCAGTGGTGGTGTTGGTGGGCGTGGTTAGTGGAGGTTCGAGTGGGGTGGCAGCGGTTGCGGTGGTGGTAGTGGTGATTTGAGTAGAGTGGCAGCGACGGTGATGGTGGTGGTGTTGGCGGTCGCGTTGAAGGCGTGGTTGATGGTGGTGATGGATCCGTGCTGGAAATCTTGCAAAGACGTGATGTAATAAGACGTTTCTTAGATGAGCATTTGACGATAAAATATAACAACTAAAACGAATGACGTTTCCCTTTCTTCCGAGGTAACAGGAGCCCAAACATCGTTAAATATTTAAAGACCTACTTGTAATAAAAGTAAATAAAATAGAATAAAGACTTCTGAAATAAAAACATGCATGGACATCAAGTTTAGTGAAGCAAGCAAATAAACGCAGCGTAACCCTCTGAAGTGTATGGAGCTACATGAGATTAACCGAAACGGTTTAAAAGACTCGAAATTATGTTTCGAATTTCCACTGTCGGATTTAAAAGGACGCTTTTTAAATAAGTTTAACTTCCCATTTTCACATTACGGTACTGCGGTTCATTATTTCTCACGTGGTAAAAGTGTAGTAAGTCCTGAATATATAAAGAATATTTCTAACTGTAAACAAGTCTTCAAAACCATGACTTGATACTGTCGGAGGACACCAGAGTTCCGAAGTATTCTGAATGTCTTGAACTGCAGTAATCCTGATCGAATTAAAAAATATCAGACCAGCAATACAACTCTCTGATTAGATCTATGTAGTTTAGTGGTGTAATACGAGGCATATATATAGGACATAAAAATAATTAAATGGCACACTGTCTTGTCTCCTTTTTCATAAAATCCTGTCCGAGCTTGCACAACTGTTGGGGAACGTGCTCTGTGGTGCACTTTAATAGGCCACAAAGTGCTTTGTGACAATCTATGCTAGTGATTTACCGCGACACATTTAGGTTATGAAAATGCAAAAAAAGCCTGAGAAAAAAGTATAGGGAACGAGCAAACTTGACTTCTGCTCATCGCCGTTCGCGAGCAAAATGAAGCAGTACAAATCAGTTTCATTAAACGAATTAAATTGTTCTTGTTTGCCCCTATTTACTGTCGATTTCCACCCTCGAAAAATCAAGTTGATGCATTAGTCCTGACTTATTGACAGAGCTTAGTCGGTCTGTATTGGAGAATCTTGACCTAGGTCGTGTGTACTCAAGAGCTCGGTCAAGACTCTCAAATACAGACCTCCTACTCGATTAATAAGAGTTCACGGAAGGGTCTTAAAGTATCAATTTTTTTTTTGAGCGTAGCACATGACGGTAAAAACTGATGAATCAGTGGCCCTCAATCTCTGTTACAAGTATTGCTAATATAAAGATTAATACAGCAAATTAAATACTAAAAATACTAGACGTTAAGAAGGTATACACGATAAAATTTAAGGCTAAAAAAATCCATTTATACTCGTTGAAACTGCGATAAAAATATTTTTAAAAGGAGTTTTAAAGGCGTTAACGGTGTCTTTCGTACATCGCGTAGAATAAAGCTTGACCCCACGAAATTAAAAAGTACTCCCATTTTAGTTTCCCTATTGTAACGTTGCACACCAGGTTATACATTCCATGGCGGCTAACCCTCTTGACACTCCTGGTATCCACATTTCTAGGTAATAGTGTTCACTGTATAGCTTGAATAGTCTCGTTTGTTTTAATGCGCCTTAATGTTAATCAACACTTTTGAAGATTTACGTCATCCTTCAACGGCAGCCAGTCAAGCTGTCTAAAAAGATCCCCACTCCTTTTAGTAAAATTTGCGTCAAGAAAATCATGAAGCTGCACGCTTTTGCAGTGTTAAAAACTGTTTCAAGTTCTCTTCCGTCTCCGTGGTCCATACGCAATATCCATACAACATTATAGGTTTAGTCAAAGCATTAAAATACAGCTTGCGCTCTGCAAGGGACAAATTTCACTTTATCGTTTCAAGTGCAGCAATCTTTTGTAACACTTTCATCGATATGTTCGATTCAGTGAAATTTAGTTTGCTCTCTTCATTTCACTCGTAGTAACTTCTATAAAGTGACTAGCTCAATCTCACTACCGTTACATGCAGTTCTGAGGGTCTTGTCTGGTCTTTTCTTTTCCAAGCGAGGATTCAGCACCGTTCTCTTTTTGAATGTCCCCCATAGACCATTTTACAGTTGTCTGCTCAGTGACCTGGCCTTTGAATGGCAGCGAGGCTGGAGGTGACCTTGTTTTGATTCAAACCTCACTGCTTTTGTTTTGTAAATCAAGTATGTTTTTTTCTATTAACTTTATTAGGCTTAGTTACCATAAAATTACAAATATGCAAAGAAAAAACAAACGAACAATAGAATTAGGTAATGCAGCCCAAAAGGGTCGGTACGCCGAACGGGAGACCCATGCGAGGTTACCGCCCGGGAAAAAAAAATGCAAAAATATAAGATACATGACAAAATAGAGAAAAGAAAATGGATTTGTAACATGAATCTAAGAAATAATCTAAAGTTAATTCGAGTATATTATGGAAAATGGCACGCACACAATCTAACAGAGGACCAAGTACACGGCCACTCCACATTGAACTAAGGTCTTAAGAGAGTCAAATAGAGTTTCTTTAACATTGTTTTGAAAAGTATTCAAACTACTGAAGATAGTCTTGGGCGCAGGGTTACAGATAGTGTTCCAGAGTCTGACAATTCTGTTAAAATACGAGGCTTGAAATGTTGAAGTTATACAAAGAGGATGTTTCAGATTAAATGAATAATTACTTTGCCTTGTACGGCCATGTGTAACAAAAGAGACAAAAGTATGTATATTTAAATCAGTATATCCATGCACGCACTTGTAGAAAAATACTAAATCCTTAAGCTCTCTGTCAAGCACCTGAGGTAGGAGGTTGAGCCTCTCTCGCCTCTCTCGCCTCTCTCTATATTGTTCTAAGTTGTTCTAATGCTAACTAGGTGCATTTACATGACATAAGCAGAGAGGTCTGTATCAAAGAAAGGTCATCTCCAGCCTCGCTGCCATTTAAAGGCCAGGCAACTGTGCTACGAACTGTAAAATCGTCTATTTACTATTTCTTTTAAGTCATCCTGCAATTGCTGCTGTACAACCGGTAGATTTGAAACTACAGCCGAGGCACTCATCGTAGTATCATAAGACACTGATGCCTGCAGTTGAGCCCTCGACTGATCCTTGGGGGACGCCTTGTATAATTAGCCCGTGTTCTGACTGCTCCCCGTCCATGACAACTGATTGCCTCCTAC
This sequence comes from Platygyra sinensis, assembly GCA_019787425.1. Lineage (NCBI taxonomy): Eukaryota > Metazoa > Cnidaria > Anthozoa > Scleractinia > Merulinidae > Platygyra > Platygyra sinensis. Next base: position 39,604 of record JAHPZR010022671.1, on the reverse strand, counting down.
CTACCTCCCAATTAGAAATAGTTCCTTGCATGCTACGCCTTGTACCTCAATATTTGATCAAAGGGTGGCATGGTCAGTTAATAATTCAAAGGCCTTTTTGTGGTCAACAAACACAAGCCCAATGACATGACCTTTCAAACGCCTAATAATAACTGATCAATTAACGAATGAGTGCTGTCTCTGTGGAATGTGATCTCCAAAACCAGACTGCAAATGGTATAGAAAGTCATTATCTCTCGTACAGCTGTAAAAGGCTTGCAGAATATATTTCTCGAAAATTTTGCAGAGCAAAGGGAGCACAGATATTGGGTAATAATTGTTTTTATTATATGGCTAGCTCCGTGAGCGGGCAAGATGAACCAAATCGCGCGCTGTGATTGGCTACCCGAGCGAGCAAGATGGAGCCATCTTGCCCGCTCGGGACTACCCGCTGCATCCCGAAAGCAAAATTTCACCAAAACCCATAAAATAAATCCTTTATTGACCAAGTTTGTTCGGTCAAGATGGCTGGATATTGGCCTCGTTCTTTTTTTTTTTGCGAGTTTATGGACCTCGACTTCGTCTCGGTCCATAAACACGCAAAAAAAGAACTTGGCCAATATCCAGCCATCTTGACCTCACACTTGGTCAATAACCCATGCTTATCGTCTCTGCTTCCTTGGCCCTTATAAATGAAGCCGATTTCTACGCAGAGGGGAAAGTACCTGTATTAATAAACAGTGATTTATAAGTCAACTTAAGAGTAAGAAAATTGTGGGGGTAGGTACTTTAAGTATTTGTACATTAATTCCAGTAGCCTTTTTGAATGGCATGCTATTCAATAACATCCCAACCTTTTCTGGTGTGATATGTGGAACAGTGAACTGTGATAAGCTGTCATCCTTTCTATGGTCCTTTAATTTATGCGTCGAAGAGAAACGTGTGCAGCTTTATTCGAGGGTAGATTTCGAAGGAATTTAAGAGGCTGCTTTACAAAACAAAAGTTTAGATGCTCTGCGATGTTCAATTTACCTGTAATTAGTTCATCTCCTTCTCTTAAGTGACGGACAAAAGCATAATTGTTGACATCCTGTCTTGTTAGATTTTTTAATGAGGCCCCACAACCTCTTGGGGTTATGTTTGTGTTCAGCAATATTGTTCTTCACATCAGGACTTCCAGAGGTCCTAATCTTTGCAAACAATCCATCTCCTTTTGTGATATTATTACCGATCTCCGTGGTGAACCACTTTGGCTGCGCTCTTTTCTTGACTCTTTTCTACTTCTCAGGTACCAGCTATCAACAAAAGTTGTTTTCCACGGGGCATCTCTAAATTCGACCGTTTGCACATTTCTGCACGTCCAACCCTTTTAAGACTCTGCAGGAGAAAGTGCTGTTAGAATTTTTGATTAACAAGCGGCGAACCACCATCGTTGGAAGGTGGTCCGATATTCCGTTGTTTATTTTTATTTATTTGTTTTTTTTTTTTGGGCTCAATACACATCATTCTTTCTTGGCGTGATTTGTCCAAATATGATCTAGGCACGTTTCAGAAGCCGGCCTTGAAGTGATTATTTCTGCTTACAGCATAGAAATCCAACTGACTGATCACCATGGTAAATCGACTTCATTATTCATGATTCTGTTGGTTTCTGAAGTTTATTTTGCTACATTTCGAGGTTGATAGACGGAATCGGCTAACGTGTCTACATCTTTGCAGCTACCTAATTCACGTGACCAGTCCTTAGGGATTTTACAATAGTTCTGTTTGCACATACTCCCGTGCCATAGACCAATATTGATAAATTAAAATTCAGCTTAACAGAACAGACGTCGGCACAGGCTCTGGGGAATAAACCCCACAAACTCTGTATTTATTCCCCAGAGCTTCGTACTGAGGTGTATTATTTTTGGCTGAATATTTATATATCGAAATTAGTCTATTTGTTCCGTCTGGCAGATTGCAAAATTGTAATCTTCCAAATGAATCATCACGTGATCTGAATTGGATGGCAACAAGGATATAAACACGTTAACCGAATCCGTCCGTAACAAAGAGGAAGCTGGCATCCTTGGATACCAGCATCGACAAAAACTGTGAAAACCACCGAGCTCAAAAAAGAACTTTGATGGACCCTAAACCGTTAACCGTTTGAATATCGACGGTCGATCGCAAACAACTCGCAAGAGGTTTTTGGAGACCGAGCGGGTGATATTCAGGTGCTCCATTCTTTGTTCATTGGCGTAAAATAAGTCCTCGAGGCGCCATTTATATTATTATCTAATCACAGTCATTAATAACTAATACTTTTGTTGAGCCAAGCAGAACTGTCACAAGAAAACGATCGCTTTCTCAAGCACATAATAGGGAAAAAACAATTACTACTTATTTCCTGGGACATGAACATTTGAATCATAAGTGATATGGCGGAAAATTCTAGATTGTCAAGGTTGTATCCAATGTTGTGGTTGTTTTGTTTATATTTTGCCTTCACAACGGCCAGTAAACTACAGAGACGGACACCGAACGATGACTACAGGAGCGTTATAGTTAAAAAGGTCAGTGAAAGCTAAATTTCACATTAACAAAACAGTAGAGTTTCCTTTCCTTGTAGCTGTGCCAATGTAATTTGATGGCCTGTGTTGGATTTACATTTTTACCATGACGCTGCTCGCTCTGTTTTGAAGTCATCCGCCATTTTGAATTTTGACCGTTAATTTGATTTGGTTTGTTTTCATTGGATCCATAACGAATGAGGTGTCAAATCCCAAAATAAGGAGATGTATTGGCGGTATCAGTAATTAGTTTAGCATTGTTTAGGGGTTTGCCTGCTAGATAATTCTACTTGCTAGAAGAGATAAGCTGCTTCTTTTGATATCGGATTTATTTCATAGTCAGTTAAATTGAATTTTATAGCCATATAACATTGTTTGTTCAAATACCATCCGAGATTTGAATGAAAGCTATTTTAGTGTTGACTAACTGACCAAATTAGAAGAAATCTCAAGTCTTCTCACCTCCAAATTTTTTCACCTAAGGGAGGAACGGGGCAGAATGGATTTAAAGGTTGTTAGGGCTGCCCTCCATTTAATCGATATTCAGTGGACAATGCATATATAGCGCTTTATATGCTTTGAGCCCCTGGGTTCTGCAACACTATAGAAAACGTCAACTAATTGTAATATTCCAAGTGTTTCAGTCCTCTCCAGCAACAGGAAAATTATAACCCCTCGTAACAAGAGCCAAGGACAGAAATTAATGTTTTGTGTTTTTTTTGTTTTTGTTTTGTTTTCTTTTGTTTTGTCTTGCAGATGATATCGCCAGGTTATTACTCCCAAGAATGCAATGCTCACAAGCAATGCAAAGATCCAGTAAAATATTGCCACATGTTTCTCTGTGTAGATTGTTTGAAAGAAAACGTGGCCTGCACACAAAATGGTCAGTGTTGTCCTTCATCTGAGTGTATCTACGGACGCTGCAAAACTGGGGCTACCGCAGGACAAGCAGGTGAAAGAGAATATCTGATAAAAATAATTCTAATTTTAATCAACTATGTCCGACCGCTGGGGAACCAATTTGACCCTAACTCTTCAACCGGGCCACCACGTTAACATAGCTTAATTTTCATGGCCCCTTTGGTTATCGTATTAACGGGGCTCCACTGTAGCACATATTTGCCACTAGGGCTGAACACGTGACTGTTGATTCATAACAGGATCCTTCTGCGACAGGCAAAGTGACTGCAAAGATCAAGATCTCTGCTGTGTCCGTGAGGCTGCCATTAATCCCGCCATCTCGATTTGTAAACCTGCTCTAGACGAACATCAAACGTGTGGACCGTATAATCAGTACCGTACATTGTACATTGGTGGTACTGTGCAACCGGCCTGCGGTCCATGCAAACAAGGACTGACTTGCAAGCAAGTAGGGTAAGGAAAATGTTCATAAAGTGGTAAAATGAAAAATGGGAATTAGTCGACAAATAATATGGTTACCACAGTGCTTGTCCAACATGTGAGTTGTTACATCCAGAGGGAGGGGTGCGCATGCGCCAATCTCCCGATCGATGAAACACTTTGAGAGTCGAGCTGCGTGCACCTCATGGTCATGATGTTCTTAAACCACTATAGATTCAACTAGATCGCGAAAAAGCGCTAGTACAGTGAGATACTAGCGATGCGACGACAGTACAATTCCTGTATAGTGTCCAAGTCAACATTTTTTCCACTTGTCAAAACGGAAAAATATTGCTTTGTCTATTTAAAAATAGAAACAAATGGAAATGAGCGAGCTGAGGAACTACTTTAGAAGTGACGCCATGTAAATATGGCTTTTTAATGTAACCCAACCTTGTAACCCAAAGCTGCAAGTAGTGTACTGTAGATTTGTTGGTTAGATTGTATTACAGTATGTAGATTGTAATGTGTAGACTGTTTCTGTTATGTAATTTCAGTGAATCTGTAACCGTTTGTGAAAATAAAATTATTGTGTAAAATAAAAAAAAATAAAAAAAAGAAGTGACGCCAGCCTTGACATAAGAAAATATCAGACCTGAAACAATTTGTTCGCACAAAATCCGAAAAAGTTAAAGTTATCCAAACAACGACAACTTGAAAGCACATGCAAAAAATCTCCAAAAAGTGCTGTCTAGGGTTTTCAGCTATTTCCGTCACTCTTATCATTTCTTTTTTTTTAATCTATAGCATTGTAGTAAATAATTAATTTACTCTTGGAGGAAAAAAGTTGTTTATTGTTTGTTTGTTTGTTTGTTTGTTTGTTTGTTTACAGCACTAATCATTGTATTATTTTCCATTTTACAGTATATTCGGCGTTCATCAAGTTTGTCTCCCAGAAGCGGCTCCGGCTGGAAAGAAGTAAATCAGAGATCATAAGGAACAGACTGCCTCAGAGGCAATGATCATGAACCAACCTTGGAATTAAAAAGAAAACCTTCCTTGTCTGCAGCCAGTATGCCGACCTGCAGTTGCTAAGCAATAAACTTTTAAAGTGCGAGTCTAATCAACGTGCAGCTTTTCTATGAACGAAAATCAGTTTATAACAGAGTTTAGTGTATGTATCGTTCAGTTAAGCAAGTGTTATTCAAAGAACTACATTTTGATTAACTCATATTGTCAAATTCTTTGGTAACTTTGAAATAGAAAGAAAGGGTCGTATAACAAAAGTAATTGAGTGTGTCGTTGCAGAGGTACCTTATTGCATGATGTTGTACAACAATGCCAAACTAATTGGAGCAGACATGAACAATATGAACGAATTAAGACTTCAGTGCTCTTTTCCCAGGTATTAGACATCAGGCGGAGTTTCTGCTTAAAATTCAAATAGTTTTCTTGGATTATCTGTGTGTTGTAAGTGATAAATTAAAGTGACATTTTTTACCTCATCTAGTGCGGATGAATTGTTTATAAAACTGTGAATTGTTAAATTGATGCCGGAGAAAAAAACCTTGGTATAAAATGGCTCACATGAATGTGAGGCTAAGGATGTATAAGTATTGTTAGTCAAATTAAGACCCCATTTATGCTATATATAGCCATAATTAAAAGCTGGATCATTGGATAATGCAATTCGTGAGTTTTCATTGGCTTAGCCATCATGGTATATGAGCCATTATACCATGATCTACAAAAATGGCGAGCATATGCGTGATTTTTTTGGCCTTTTTGTTTCTGTTGTAGTCTAGTTTTCTATAGTCTGGGGGCGTGTTTAATAAAACAATTATTCCACTCGCGCTTGTTGGATATGAGATGATTATAGTCAACTCGGCGCTACGCGCCTCGTTGGCTATCTATCATCTCATATCCAACGCGCGCTCATGCAATAATTGTTAAATAGTATTTATTAACCCTGAAACAGCAAAGTTTCTTGATGCTTCTTTATTGTCTTGATAACAATGAACTCATAATACCTAGGCAAGATAAGAATCATAAAGTTAACAAATTGATGTCATTTTTGCATGGTCTGTTCTGTTATTGATCATGAATTTCGTCATAACATTGTCAAAGTAGCTGTGGATAGTGGATCCGCAGACTACTTTGACAATGTTATGACGAAATTCACTGTCAATAACAGGACAGACGCATTAAAAACTGACATCAACTTGTTTTTTTTCCGATAACAAACTGTCAAATTGTCCGCTCTCTCTACCCTAGTGTACATCTTAATACAATGAACATTTGCAGAAAAAATAGTGGGCACTAAAAGAAATCCCTCTACAATTCTGGCAATTTGGACAAACGTAAATCTGGTTTACTAGACGCAGCAAATTGCCTGAGAATCCAAATAATTTGGTGCACTTAGCGAAATGTAATTTTCAATCCACGGCGTAGGGGAAAAGTTGACGACTGCATGGTACTTTCATTTCCCCTATGGTGGATTGCAATTTCACATTGGTTAACCTATGGTCAAAGAAAAATCCGAATTATGAAATTGCATAATCCGGATTCTCTGAGAAATGTACGATAAAGGATAAGTGTGACTGGTTCATCATCAAGACGGACATATTAATTAAGTGTTTACTTTAAGAAACGTCTTGATTGGATCAAGTATTCATTAGATGAGCTAAATGTGCCTGGCTCGTAGTCTTCACTTTCCTTGAAATCGAGGTGGACCATTTCATAATGTGCAACGTGCTGGGTATTTTTATCAAAGAGAACAACAAAACTTAAATTGAAAAATATCCAACTAATTCTAGCCACAATCCCAAAAAACTCCCCGTTTTGATATAAAAAGAGGTACAGCGCAATTATAAGAAAGGTGACTTTATTTTCTAGTAATGTTAACTTAATTACCTCAAGTTAATGTGGATAATCAAAGCTTCATTAATTGTTACTAAAAGATTTATTGTTAATTTATAAGAACTGATGGCATAATAACTGATCTACTAGATGGAATTAGCAGCAAAGCCTGCGACCGAGATTGTGTTATAAAAGTGATTCTTTGATCAACAGCATGCACTTTTTTTACACAATAAAAATAACGGAAATCTCAATTAGTGTTTGTCGATGAATAATGGACTCTTTTGGCTTCTGTACTAAATGATTTGTACCCCTGGAGATTTTGAATTCCAGACTTTTATAAGATGAAACACAACAAAAGAGTCGACAGATAATGGAGAGGATAGAATTCTCCGGCAAAGCTCTTATGTTGATTTAAGGTGTGGTGCTTAAGATGCTCATTAGGTGTTGAATTTGCTCAAATATCTTTGCAATTAGCAGGAGCTGGAAAAGAGCTAGTCGCGATAAACGATCTTCTTGTCAAGTAAGAAAACACAGCTGAAATTACAGGGTCGTAAGACTGAAAGCCGCCATGGTCTACTTTCACATGATGAATTTTCCAGGCCATGCATCCACGTTGGTGAACAGTCAGTAGGTATTACTTTACCCCTAGAAGTTACAATCAGTACAAATAGGTTCCCATTCAAGCCACAAAAACTTCAATTATTTCTTGTCATCCTCCTTTACACAAATCTCGTGCACTCCAAATATCCTGAAAAAAATGGACAAATGAAACTCCATAAATAAGGAAACGAAATTAAACATTGAATGTTAAATCCAAGCGCGACAACTATGCCAATGTAGAATGGGGTGCTATCAGACTTTAGCAACAAAATGTGGCGAACATCTTTTTAGCTGTGAAAAAGTGCCTCGTATTATCCTGAGCATGGTGATTTGTAATAAGCAGTGTTTAAAGAGACTCACCCAACTTGCTTACAAACAAGTCCTTTTTTGCATGGTCCACAAGCTTGTTGGACCTGAGCACCGATGTAAACATTTTTAAAGAAGTTGATTGGACCACAAACCATGTTCTCTTCCAAAGGAGGCTTGCAAATAGAGATGTGTGGATTGATAGCCGATTCCCTAAAATGAAATCACATGACAATCAAGACGTTAAAGTGGCTCTCTTCCAAAATTGGCATCGATTATTTAAATATAGATGATACTCGGCACTAAGCAAACATAAAACGTTCTCGTGAAAATTAACCTGTAAACAGTTTTGTCTTTGACCATTTCAACATGCATTTAAATTGAACAAAAACAAAATCTGAAGCAGCCGAGGACCATGATAATCTGCAAGCTTTGTAGTAGTAGTAGTAATAAAGTTTATTTGTATTTGTATTTGTATTTGTATTTGTATTTGTATATTTGTATTTAGTTGATGTTTCTTTTTTTTCCTTTAATTTTTTGCTTACCTTTATGCTTGCGTGTTTAGTGGAATTATCTCTCGTTTCCTTTGTTTGTTTGTTTGTTGTTTGTTTGTTTGTTGTTTTTTCTAGTTGTTTGTTTGTTGGCTGATTGGCCTGTTTGTTTGTTTGTTTACTTGCTTGTTTACTTGTTTGTTTCTTTGCTTTTTGTTTGTTTGTTTACTTGATTGTTTGTTTGTTTGTTTGTTTGTTTCTATGGGACAACGTCTTAATGAGGAAAAGATGAACAGAATCCTTTACAAACCTTACGCAACATGTCCCAGGAGGATCTTTGCAATCATCGTGTCGATCACAAAATGTTCCAGGCGCTCCTCCGGCAGCATCTTTCTTACATCTCCCGTATGTACACTGGCCATGACAGCACTGACCATTCTGAGTGCAGGCGACATTTTCCTTTAGACAGTGAACACAAAGAAACATGTGGCAGTATCTTCCTGAAAAATAAATTAAGCAATCAGGCATAGTTCACTTTGTCTCTAGTCAGATCATAAGTTCCTGATTTCTAATTTTGCCTTGTCATTTCAAAGATTTTACTCCTCGTTCCTTTAGTCTTTCAATTTTATGTGACAACTAGTCTTTGTCAACAAAAAGAAAAACTGAATCACTTTGCAAACATCTCCAGACTTGGTAAATCCGTCCATGCATGGTTCGCTTTTTAGTGGTAAACAAAGTGGCTATCTCCGAGAGGTCGCTGAAAAACAGCATTACGAATTTCAAGTAGGTAAAAAAAGAATCCGGTTCAGCCCACCTGGGTCACAAGGCTTGTGTGCGTTGCATTCTTGAGAGTAGTATCCCGGTGCAAGCATGCGTGGTTGCGCCCTTGCTGCTCCACCATTGGCAAGAGCTGACATATCAGGAACATGGTCAGGGTCCATTTGAGGGAATGGTAACATTTCCTGTGCGGAAATAAGTGAATTCACGCGATCAACTTTTTTACTTTTACCTGCATCATGTTAACCTTTCTGTTGATTAGAAAACACAATGTTTACACCGCAAGGTAGAACTACTTTTCGGTCATGTAAACTATTACCAGGCTGGAACAGGAGATGTAGCTATAGGTTTCATCATTCCTTGCTGTGTGTAATTTTATCATGATTTTTTCAGAAACATAAGCTAACCTTAATTCTTTTTTGAAAACGTTACCTACTAATCATTGTTGTTAATTCTGAAATACCTACCAACTGGCGTTAAAAGTTCAGTTCAATATTTTGTTTCGAACAGAATTATCCTTTGTGTTTTACGTTTTCAATATTTGCAAATGCATATTTGCTGTTTATCGTGTTGTTATGGCTTTAAATTCACATAAATATAAATAATGACTGTTTCCAAAAACACACAGACCAAAAGGCACTATTCAACTTTCTTTGAAGCGAAGACCAATGTTTATATATACTTGACAAAGCATGATAAAAGTGTTATACTTTTTCTTAAATGTAAAATACATTATAAATTACAGCACATTTCTGCGGACATGATTCTAAAAACACCTTTGGGTGGCTTTTGAAATAATTACTGGTCCCGGTCGCTAATTTTAATGAACTGAACTTGTTGCGAGTTAGCCTACACATGGTAATCTTAGCAAACCAAAACAACATGATGGATTCTCATTGCCTTTTGTGGTGAAACAGAACTGCTTTGTGAACGAGAATGGACTTCATTCTTAAACCTACCTTCTTGATCCTTACACTGTCGGCTGACCGAACGTCTTTTTTTAATCGCTGTTTTACGGTAAAACTTTTCTTGAAAGTTGCCGATGGCAGCCACATTTGACTAAGTATGGTGCCTATTAAAAGGCACCATTGTGATTTTAAGTTCATTTTTGTCCCAAAAAAGGACTATTGTAAGTCCTAATCCTCGCTGCTAGGCCCTCGAGAATCGGCCAAGTTACAGAGGATTTATGTGGCCTGAATTATTATTTCATTGCGTGTTTCATTATTAATAGCTTACACTGAAACCAAGCAGTAGTTTTGAGCATCCGGAAATGATCTTGTGTTTCATAAGTTGGTTTCAATCACCAAAGTTTTCATTTCCCCGAGGTTAAACCTTTAATAACTGAAATTTAAATTACAAGTACTGCTAAGTTTGGAGTCATTGTCTTTCTGAAATGAAATTGAGTGATTCGTTGAATGCTTCGAGTAAACTGGTACCGGCAGTTTAGAACAATGGACATATGCCCTTCTCTGTGGGAGAATATTTTTAAGTCATATCGATCTAAACTTTGTTAAAATGGCGTTGAAATGTTATCAATTATTACCAGTTTAACACCAATATCATTTTCTTCATTGTGAACATATTGCCCTTATGAAGATTCACAATACATGAGTCCTTTTTTTCGTTGATGATTCCTCATCCAACGAGATGTCGTGATATAACCTCTCAAGAGGTTTGTCAAGGATCAATTATTTCAGGAGCACGACAGGTGCATACTGTATGCGCCTGTCTTAATCCACAACTCCTTACAGTTGACTCGTCCTCAGTCGTCTCAAAATATTGTTATTAGATTCGTAAAACATGATGGGGATGGTGGGAAGGAGACTACCCTAAACATTCCTTTTTGGTGCGATATCAGAGTCATTGACCTGCAGCTGATAAGACTACGGTCTCATGGTCACCTGGCCGAAATCAGGCGAGTTTGGTAGAGCCACGGTTCGTGTTTTGGACCAAACAAGCTTGCTGTGCCGTCCAAGCGTACCAACAAGGTATGATTAGCCATTTACCATACCCAATTACGGCCATGTGACCATGACTTCGAAGCCATATCAGGTCAGGAACTTAGCAAAGGATATCAGGACAGTAGACAAGACTTCCGATTGACTAATAGCGAATTTGGTTATGGTAATAGGCGAAAGTGTCACACAAAGCAGCAAGAGATCACTTTGTACAGACTTCAAAGGCACTTCAGTAGGTGCCATAAAGTTGGAGAGTAATACATGTCAAGTCTAGTCTTCAGTGATCGTCACTGCTGCCACTGAACTGGTTCAAGTGTCATATTTTATAGTAATAAATTATTGATATGTAAGACTCAAACGAAAACGGCCCTTGCTTTGTTTACGAAAATGGCTTAAAATGTTTTTAAAAGTAACACTGATACTATTTTATATACAACTCCGGTTAGCGGTTTCCGAGTCCAGTCAGAAGAAAAAGAACATCCTTAATTCAACAGAGGAAAAATTTGAAGATACATCATCAAACAAACGGGTAAGATACACAAATTATTTTTAATTCCATCTTCATATATCCTCGATAAATGATTTCGTGACCGCATGGTAAAGTTCATGACACACTGGTCCTAGATCAGAGCTTGGCTTTCTGGCTTAAAAATTGTTGTTAACACACAGGCCAGGTGCGGTTGTCAACGAATCCCAGTTTGAAATATTTTTAAGCGTAAAGCTGGTACCGACAAAGGGGACATTTCACTGAGTAATATAAATAAAGCTGGTCGGGCGGTTCCCCACCATGGCAAAAAATATTAAAGTAATGTATTGTTGATCAGTTGATGAAATCCAATTTCAACTAAAGTCAACTTCAGTTATGATTTAGCTGATAAACAACTACAAGGTGCAAAGTTACTGGAGTCACCAGTCACTTGATTACAAAATATAGTTGCTTTCCGGTCCTTATTATTTAAGGTGGCTGAAAACAGTTTTCAGTACTTTCCAAGACTGACAGTTTGATGGGTCATTATAACCACTCTTTATCGGTTGATGCCAAAATCATGGTATCAACAAACTGCCCAATCATCGGGAAACAAGTTGCTGTTAATTTGTGGCACAATAGGTTTCCATAGCAACAATATGATCTGCTAAAAACACCCTTAATTTTAGCTTTGTGTGTGTGAAGCCTTAGAGCCAAGCCTGGCCCATAGCTGCCGGAGCTTATCCCGGTTTCTGTAGCATGAAGCGGCTAGAAGTATTTCTACTTCCCTGGACGGGATGCTAGTCCATCGCAGGTCACTCCCCTGGAATTTTGTTAGGTTTCCCCAACAATTTGCAGGTACCCATTTATACACTTAGGTGGAGAGAGGCACTGTGAGAGTTAAGTGTCTTGCCCAAGAACACAACATAATGTCCCCGGCCAGGGCTCGAGCCCGGACCGCTCGCTCCGGAGTTGAGCGCACTAACAATGAGGTCATGCGGCCACCGGGCCTCCCTAATTTTCGAAAATTTAAGGTGGCTCTGAATCCCCTTCGCAGAATTTTTTTAAACTTTGCAAAACGTTGCATCTTATCATGCTGATTACAATTCGATAATAAAAAAATGGGGGTCACCGAGCTCGTTTTTGAGTTATAAGCGCTTAAAGCTAAAATTAAGGGTGTGTTTTTAGCAGGTCATATTGTTGCTATGGAAACCTATTGTGCCAAAAAATTAACAGCAACTTGTTTCCCGATGATTGGGCAGTTTGTTGATACCATGATTTTGGCATCAACTGATAAAGAGTGGTTATAATGACCCATCTTGGAAAATACTGGAAACTGTTTCCATCCACCTTAATTATCAAAACACAGTCGCGTTTAGTCTAATTCTTCTTTCATAACAATACGTCGCAAAATATTTGTGCTCAATGCAACACATTCAGTTCGGATGTCAGAGATTGGGCACTAAACTGCTTAGCTCAGCTTAGGCATGGTTCTGTCGGAAGAAGACCTACCGTAAATGATCTAATAAACGCCCGGGGCGTCTATTAAATTTTAGAGGTTCTAGGGGGGGGGGGGGCGTTTAATAGATATGGGGCGTTTATTTCAATTTAACTGAAACGTTAACAAGTTTGTGAGCATGAGACAACTTTAATATGCGCTACTGAATGTAACTCAGCCTAGAGATTATAATACTAATTTGATATCGTTTATAGTTCGACATCAATGCGTGATTTTCTAAGAGTTTTCTTTATTTTTGATACGATTCTTGGGGGTGGGTGGGGTGGGAGAAGGGGGGCGTCTATTAGACAAGGGGCGTTTATTAGAGAGGGACGTCTAATACAAACTATACACCTCAAGGGTGGCGTCTATTAGATACGGGGCGTTTATTTGAGTGGGCGTTTATTAGATCATTTACGGTATCAGCAGTTTTCACCAGAGTACAAAGAAAGAATGAATGCATGAAAACATATTTATAGTATAATAAATGAAAAGACAACGGATAGAGATTTTTTTCCTTTATTTCCTTTTACAGCAATTTATTTCTAATATGCTGCCATGGCATTACCGTGCAATGGTCGAGGCAGGGACTGAGGAGTGTAATGTCAACAAAGACTGTCCAGCAGGGAGATTTTGTGATGTGCATACATGCAGGGCCTGTCTGCACGCTGGAGCATCCTGTCATTTCATTGGTGAGAAGAATAGAACTATGTTTACACTTTTTGAAGAAATAAGGCATTTTAGGAAATTTGGAAGTTCGGTCTTAAGAAAAACAAAGCAAGAGATTGAGATAAATGTCAAAGATACTCAGGTTGAACTTTATATCATTTTAGTGCAGGGAGTAAACATAAACAGTAAGTCGAGTTTCATTGATTATGAATTTGAGGTTTGTAAAACGTTTGTGAGAAAACAAGTCAGAAATAGGCGCTACTATGAGGCTATTTGATTCCAACTATTATCAAGTTGCTATTGTAAAAGTTCTTATCATTATTATTGAAAGTTGTCATGTCCTTGATAGTATACCTAGCTTCACGATCAGTTTTCATGTGAAAATACAGCATCTAAAATAATTCTAGAACGCGAAAGGAACCGGCTTTTCCCAAAGGTTCCTTTTGCTAATTGTTAATTGTTGGTTGTTGAAATTTGATACATTGTTAAATTTATTACAAATGTTGTGTTGAAATAATTTCCCCTTATGAAAACTCCCGTGACTACATTTTAACAGTTTATTAAATTATAAAATTGAAGGGACCTGCTGTGAGGGGTATGTCTGCCAATACGGCCACTGTACCAAGGGTGTGAAGCAAGGTGAGCCGGGTACCTACTGCGATAGGACATCGGACTGCCTCGGCAAGGAGTCGTGTTGTGTTCGGGAAATTTCCGTCAATCCACATACGTCTGTGTGCAAGCCAATGCTAAACGAGTTTGAGTCATGTGGCCCAATCAATTTATTCCATCACGTTTATGACGGTGGTATGGTGGAACCAGACTGTGGACCATGTAAGGTTGGACTGCAGTGTACGAATGTAGGGTAAGTCTGTTTTCAGAATAAAATCAGCTTTGTTTAATTAAGGAGGCTAGTGTGTAACAGTGTCCCAAATGGCAAACATACAGCCCTCAGATTCCCGATCGTGTGGCAATCAAGATTCTTTGGTTTTTGTGGAAGAAGAGAAACCGGAGAACTGTCTAACGTCAATATTACCCAGAGATTTAAGAACTGTTTCATGCTTAGCGTGCGTATATCGAGTTTGGATGCACTTGGGGAGTTTGGAGAGCACGAAAGAAGCGTAAGAGTTGCTCGAGGCGCAGCCGAGAGCAACTCTTTCATGAGTGCTCTCCAAACTTCCTAAGAAATCTACTTATTTAAAACTCTATCAAATGTACATTTTTACCAAAAAAGAGCCAGCATTGACGTGACATGAGCGATAAACGTGGAACAGACTTGCTTATATTTATTAGCTAGCTTGTTTTTGGATAGTTCTCGTTTTCTTTACGACACAAGGGAAAATTTCGATTTAACTTTACTAACCTGTTGGCAATATCAACTTTCCAGTAAAACCGCCAACACTTACAAGTGAAAACAATTTCATTTTGGTAAATGTATTGCCCCCAGTAAAAAAAATTCAAAAAGTTGTTTTGCTACCAAACCAACGCATATTTCCTAACTAACGCATATTGTCGATCTGTAAAAGTTTCTTTACTCGCCGTCACGCTAGTATGAGTATAGCTGTTTGTCTTCTTTATTTCAGGACTAAAGGCCTCCATTTCATTTGCCTGAAGGAAGGTGAAGACTGAAGCTCTCTCTTACCAAACATTGATAAAACCTTGTTTACTTAGTCAAAGTAACACACTCGACGTAACTAGGTCGGTCACCCGAGCCAATTCTTCATTAGAGAAAGAACAATATTAAATGCTGAATTCTTCCATTGTCAACCACCGATATTTATCTGAAAAACGTAACGCTTATGAGAAAACAGCTAGTGAATCAGTATATTTCTGATTGGTTCACATGTTACGGTTATTTAT
Source organism: Platygyra sinensis (assembly GCA_019787425.1). Classification (NCBI taxonomy): domain Eukaryota; kingdom Metazoa; phylum Cnidaria; class Anthozoa; order Scleractinia; family Merulinidae; genus Platygyra; species Platygyra sinensis. The sequence continues at coordinate 24,245 of JAHPZR010022671.1, read as the reverse complement.
TCCTCACGCGCAAGCGTGCAACAATGAAGTCGTTCTCCATCTCTCATCAAAAAATTAGTTTAGGAAAGTGCTGTGCTTTTAGTCTGAGAGGAATAGAGTTAAAAGTGAGAGACCTTCAGCACTAATTGAAGATCAGTCACCTGGTTTTGCAGTTGTAAAGAACTGCAAAATATTGTAACTTTTCTCTTTCGGTTAAATAAATGGACACTCTTCACCGAGATAATCATGGTTTGTTGCTGTGTACCAAGGTTATTAACGATTCTACTTGTAGAACTTCCGAGAGAATAGAAGTAAGGTAACGAACAAGGGTCTTTGAAGCAAAACTTATCGTGTCGCATATCGCATGCACGTGACAGCAAATATCTATACTGCGAGGTCCATAAACTGGCAAAAAATTACACGACCAATATTTCTACAGTACGGACCTCGCGCTAGCTCAATAACTTGGATACATTCGATTTCACAAAGCATATGCCATGCAGCGCGTAGCACTTTCCCACAGAGACCATTGTTCGTTTTCATTTTTAACATCTATATTGTTAGGAGGCTCCACATGTATTGTGACTTTGACTGACCTGGTATAGCCTACGAACAGGCTACTGGAAAGGGTGGGAAAAAATTCGGCGAGTGCAAAACAGAAAAATGAGCGAAGCGATCAGGGCGGGGCAGGGGAACCTGTAAACTGTTTTTGATGTACCTATCCCCCCTTAGTGATCATAGATTGGCTGCATCAATGTAGTGCGTACAGGTTCCCTCGCTTCGTTTCAGGCTAGACCTGGTAGAGATTTTTAATTAGGGTAGAAGTGGGAGATAAACGACTCGATATACCACTGGATCTTCCTCTTAAGGTAATTCCTCAGTATTGTATTGCGCATCCCTACTGCGCACGATTTTCGCGTCATTGGCGTGCAGAAAAGTGCGTGCACGTACAAGGAAAGAAATTTCATTCAAGCTAAGGTCGATAGCGAATTAAATGCTCGTTTTCCTTTAAACGAGTATGGTGACCTGTATGTTTAATTGCATAATGATAGTGTACATATTATCCTCTCTAACTTTGTTTTTTACTGGACGGAAAAAAGATATAGGTGAAAGCGTGCACAAAACCGTTACTCTGGAATGCAAATCATGATCGCGAAAACACAACCTATACGAATGCTTTACGTTCACGTCGTTTTAAATGGTACGATTTTTCCACAAATTTTGTATGATATTGTCCTATATGCTCGACACTTCTACCTGCCAAGTTTTTCCCCAAGTATTTCTTTAATAAACTATGCTTCCAGCTGCCGCAAAATGTAACGAGGACCGATGAAAAGCGCGCGTGATACTCTTATACTGAGTACGAGTACAAGCATAAATAGGGTAAGACTGGTCCATTACATCTCTTAAGCGAACATGCTGACCTATCATTTTTAATGTTTTGCTTTTTTCGGAACAGGGTTTGGTAGGGAACATTCAGGGAAATTTAAAAAAATCATCGGCAACTTTTATATCTAAAACATCGCCTTAAATTAAACGATACTGATAAGAAGCAATGTTTTCTTGAATGAGCGTAACAAACACCTACTGAGCAAGATGGTTATGCTGATAGCAACAGATTCTTAGATCTTATACTGAGAGTAGAATCTCTGAGCGTAACAGACCGGACTAAAGTGTCAAGTCTGGAGTATGTTCAACAATTGTATAGAGCAACTCTATAGAGTGATTAACAAGTAAGGTTGAATTATTTGAAAGGCAATTGCAAGTGAAGAAAAGAGAATATTTAACAAATAGACCCGTAGCCCGAAAAGGGTTACGGGTCAATAACCCATGAGGCAAAGCCGAATGGGCTATTGGGCCGTGGCCCTTGAGGGCGAAGGGTCTAATAGCCCTTTTCACGGTTAATTTTTCTCATTTGCATTACAATGTAATCAACGTGAATGCGAGGCAATTTCGGGCTAAAAGTGCGAAATAGCCCGAAATTGCCTCGCATACATGCTAGATTTCATTGTAATGCAAATGAGGAAAGCTAACCGTGAAAAGGGCTATTGTTTTAGTATCACCCAACTAGTCGGACAGAAAAGGCAATAATAAAGTTAACATATGCAAGTTGAAGAAGTTTTTATTTGGGCAAAAACCAAAGAAGAACCGGCGGATTTCGCCACTCGATGACTATTACTAATAGTCCCTAGTAGCGTAGCTAATCAAAATGCAGGATTTGCATTAGTCCACTAGTTGGGTGATACTAATCTTGATTATCGCCTGTGCTTATGGTAATAAAAATAACATGCGGACGCAGATTTAGAATTTTCTGTTTTATTTTCTTTAGTTTAATCTTCTTACAAATTAGGTTTTAAAAAATTAATCAGTTTAAGTAAAATATATTTCAATATATTCAAGATGATTAACTGTTCCATCATTTAAGTCCATAGCCTTGTTACTCATTGAAACTTGATTTTCTTATCCTTTTGTTCTTCCTTGCTCTTGCTTGATTTGATTTCTTTTTTTGCAGGCTTGTCATTTACTGACTTTGAATCCTCCGAATCCTCCTCGTAGCCTCGGATGCAGGCCCGACGTCCGAAGAACCTGTGAAACAAATGTCATTAATCAGCATTTTATCACATCAGAAAAACCTACAGAACTAGAAACATTCAGCCATTAGATATTAAAAAACCGTGCGCGCAGCATTACTCCTCGAACATACCCGGAAGTTCTGAAAAAACTTTAATTCTTGCCACAGATCTGAGCAACAACCCCCACAAAATAATCGTTCACATCATATTTTTAGAGCAAAAGGGTTATTTCATTGAGTAGCTTAGGGCCTGTTCACACGGAGGTGGGAGACCACAGGTAGGTGAGGTCCCCGCCTTGGTGGGGTTACCAATCTCTCCATACAATCTCTCTTTTTTTCTTGACTGCTTTCGCATGAGAGGTAGGGTACTTCACCTAGGCGGGTTGCCCGGTCAGCCGTGCCGGGTAACCCGCTTAGGTGGGGTGAGTTTTCTACACGTGAATGCTGAAGGTGGGGGGGGGGGGGAGTAATGTTTAGCTGGGCATTTATCCCCCTGATTATAAAACCAATTGCCGGATTTCATACCGTGAGGGTCTGGGTACAATCGGTGTATTATGGGATTAACAACACAAGACCCTTATAATCAGGAAGAGCACACCGAGCTTTACAAAATCCTTAAGTTTCGTGTAAATTGCGCCAATATTGAACAAGCTACAGCCATTCAAAAAGGTAAAAATTTAGTAACAAATGTATGGATTGCCGGAGACTTGTCCGGAAATCCATACATTTTCCGGACAAGTGTCCGGCAATCCATACATTTGTTACTAATTTTTTACGTTTTTGAATGCCTGTATCTTGTTCAATATTGGCCCAATTAACACGAAACTTAAAGATTTTGTAAAGCTCGATGTGCTCTTTCTGAATATATGGGTCTTGTGTTGTTAATCCCATAATACACCGATTGTACCCAGGCCCCCGACGTATGAAATCCGGCAATAGCGACGCGCACAGCTGATGTCACGAAAATTTACCCCCTGGTGTGACTCAGACAAACAAACCATTCCATGGGCTACTTCTTTGAGAGCGACGTATAGAACAACAGCGCTCGTGAACTCTTCAGCGCGATACTCTGCGATTAATTTCACAATTCGATGGCCTCTCTAACTCAAAATGTTGGAGAAAACTCACGACATGTAGCGTGGAACAATAAAAATACGGAGCTTGAAGGAGGGCGGCAAAATATGATGGGCTTCTCATGTATGAAGGCTGTTTACGAACATTCTCCTTACCTTCATGGCAGAGAAAAATATTACTATTGTGCCCGACATTCAGGTGTATCACCCACAAGAAAGTCGGCAAACCAGCTAGAGAAATATACGATATAGAAATAACCGTAGATCCGATCGGATTCGTTGCATTGTCGTGATGAAACTGGCCCGCTCCATCTTCGCAAATAAAAAAACAGTTTTAGCCCGCGCTATTTAGTACACGTATCGTGCCAAACATAGGTATGATGTCTGCTCACGGTCACAGATTTGTTTATTCGGTTGGATAAATGGCTCTATTAAAATCATGGTCCTCCAAATTGCCACACAGTACACCAAATTCTGCTCTGAAATTTGAAATTGTCTCAGAGATAATAATTATGTACGTGTCCTCCGGTTCTGTCGTATTCGTTTCAGCGGACGGCTCGGGTGGTTGAGTTTGGGAATTTCTGGCTATAAGTCAACAGATAAGTCTTCTCTTCAAGACCAGGAGAAACAACAGATAAGTTTCTTTGTAATACGTTTCACTGTGAAGTATTTTCACGTTGATCGGCTGTTCGCAACCGCCGCGCTACAACTTCTCGACTTCCGATTCCTGCGGGTTTTGGGATCTCGTCTGCCTGTCACTGCGGCTATGTAAGACCCTCGTTCAATTTGTGACATTTATCCTCTTTTCTGGACATCTCGGAATCTATTTTACATTACCCATAGCAGGAGTGTTCGCTTTTTAACATTATTTAAGCTATCCAAAAACCTCGGACACCAATCTTTCCTTTTTGGCCTGATTTCCTGGTCGAGAAGTCAACGCGCTCATACAAAACCTTCTATCCGACTGTAATTCTTGTCTGAGTCATGTGAGGGGTCTCTGGTGATGTAATCTATTTTTAGAAACTGTGCGCGTCGCTATTGAAAGGCTGACCGGGCGGCTAAAAATGTTAAATTTAATGCCCAATATTTCGGTTAGACAGGACTAACCTTCCTCAAGGGCTACACTAAATGGAAAGGATTTTGAGCAGGGCCTGTCGGCGATGTACACAAAGATACACCGATGTTTAGATTAGCGATTGATTTCTTCGATGAATTTTGCCTTGAAAGCGGTTAAAGGCTCACTGAGTCCGAAAAGCCGTTGAATGAAATAAGCAGTGACTGTAAATAACAGTTTGACAAAGCTCTTATTAAAGAAAGGTTATCACCGAGAAAAGAAACAATCTGGAAGCATTTGGGAACCTCACCCCAGCGCCCCGGGGTTATAAATATTGTATGTGAAGGCTAGCTTTCTTTACTACAGGTAGGTGGGGTGCCTCACCTACCTGGGGTCCCCCACCTCCATGTGAAGAGGCCCTTAGTCATGGTCATAACTCTATAGTTAGTTGATTAATTTGGTTTGTGTAAATTAAAACTAAGAGAGCACTTTTTAGATGGCCCAGCTGCATACAGGGAAGAGAGTTTCAGAGACTCGATTTTTTTTGTTAATTAGAATAGGCGCCAGCACTTTTCAGTTCTCGACTAGTGTTTCCATCAGGATATATTATGTATAATAGCTATTGTAGTACATACACGCGCCCGAACTATTCGATCAAAGCACAAGTTTTACAACCAAAACTGATAAATTTTAGCGCTTTTTCAATTGCTTTTTTTGTATATATATTGAAGTACAGTGGCACCCCGCTATAACGAAGTGTAATAGTACCGAAAAAATGTTCCTTATAGCGTGGTCTCCGTTATAGCGAAGACCCCGTTATAACGAATTATCTGGATAACAACAAATATTCGTTATAGCGGGGTAAATTGAATCAAGCTGAACAATGGGATATACACCATGCAAACAGTCTACAGACTTGCGCGTGAACAGCAAAATTTAAATAAAACAAAGCTTTGTAGGTCAAAGTTTCCCTTTCTTGACCAATAGGAGTTGTGTTTGGCTTATCAACCATTTGTATCATCATGTCGTTTTTACTGACTGCGAGTGACAGGACAAAATATTCGTTATAGTGTGGTAAATTGTGCGTCGGGACTGTCAAAATCAATTCGTTATAGCGGGGATTTCGTTATAGCGGAGTTTGTTTCTACATATTTTACTGTAATTCTGCCAGGCTTTCAATGTTGTTCTTCGTTATTATAGCGGGGTTCGTTATAGCGGGGTGCCACTGTGTATTATACGTGGTTTATTGACCAAGCGTGGTAAAGATGGCTGGATATGTTCCTTCTCGACCAATTCACATCCAAAAAAAGAACGACGCCAATATCTAGCCATCCTGACAGAAAACTATTTTTGAAACTTTCTCTGCGTTGCACTGTGCAGTAATAACAACCTACCCAACAGTCCTGCACACCAGTCCCTTTTTGCAGTAGTTCGACACGTCCTCGGCTCTTCTGAACAGATCAAACAGGCTGGAGTGACCACAGGTGGCTCCCTCTCCCAGCTTAGCCATACACACACGGCTGAAGCGACTGATATCAGGTTGTTCCCTGCAGCTGAGTTCCTCGTCAGTGGAATGGCATTCACTGTCTGAGTCGCAGAATGTACCTGTTGGCGATAATTCAGCTAAGAATCAATGCTTGAGGTACTGAAAGTTTCAATAAAAGGACCAAGGAATTTTGAGAAAGCTAATGGGTTTTAATAAACAACATTTAGCTTCTTTGTAAACGTGTACAGATGTTTTTAATTATTATTTCCCGAAGTACTCTTTAACGATACAACTGGTTGACAGGCCAAACACGACTTCTATTGGTCGAGATAGGGAAACTTTGACTTTCAAAGCTGTACGTCTGTAGTCTGTAGACTGTTTTGCGCGGTCTATATACCATTGTTCGGACATTTATGCCTGAACCAAGCTGAGCAATAGCACCACACAGAACAGTCTACAGCCGGACTTGCGCGCGTGAACAGCTACATTTAAATAAAGCAAAGCTTTGAAGGTCAAAGTTTCCTTATCTTGACCAGTAGGAGTCGTGTTTGGCCTGTCAGCCATCTGTATGATCAGTTGATAACCATCATATGGGGCACTTGCACAAGTTTCTTTGCTCGAATGTTCAAAGCCTCAAAGTATTCGATAAGTGAGCTGTCGATGTTTTTTTTTAAATTGGCAAGCTGCGCGCAAGAAGATTTTTCTTTTACTCGAGTCGGGGAGTGTGTTCAAAGATTATGATGTTCACCGTGTGCAAACTCTTAAAGACAGGTTGAAGACCTGAACAGCCTTTCCCTAAACGTCTGCCTTACGAGGTTCGTCCTGGTAGTGGTAGCTGGACTTTCAGAAAAGTCCTTAGTCTTGTTTATTCGCTCGCATGGCAGCTTCGCGGCCTAAGACCTCGCAGATCGCTTCTCTCGCTTAGCTATTCCACCCTGGAACTGATGAGGTCGACTTGTGGCAAGTCTAAGGAAGTGGCTAATAAGATAGGCTCGATTACCAGCCGCTGTCCGGGAAAGGAGCCCGCGCTCCTCCCCCGAACTCACGGCTGGACTCGTGGACCTTAGTATTGTTAATCTCGACCAATAAAAAATCTCCCTGCCTGAATCGAGCAGGCTGCATAAATTATCTTTCTCGCAGTAGCAAAGAAGTTCTGCGATACGAAAAGCGATCGCGATAGCGGGACATCTAACCAAATACCTTCAACTGATGAAATAATGCCTGATCTATTCCATAGCGGCATATACAACACACAAAATAGTCAACAGACTTTTTGCGTGAGAATCTATATTTCATTATTTGAATCATGTGGTGCCAGAATGTCAGATAACGAACAAAGTCAACAAAGAGAGGGATAAACGCAAACATCGATCTCAGGAAAAAACACTCAAGCAAATTGATGTGTACGGTAGTCTTCTTGGAGGAAAGTGACACCAGCCTCTGGCGAAGCCAGACAAAATTAAATGTTTAAATGAAGCAAAGCAAACTGAACTAGCAAAACAAAACTATGGTGTCAACACGATGCACGCAAACATATGCGTGACCTTTGACATGTCATTTGCCACACCACAGTCAAACAGCTCTGCTCTACTTTCTTTTTACAAACTCTTCTGTAGAAAACGGCATGTAATGCCCTTCTGTAACAATAGTGTGAAACAAAATAGGTTGGAAGGCCAAAATTAAAAGAAGAGGTGGCGAAAACGGCACATGTACAAATGTTACGAGCCGTAGGCGTAATGTGGACTCGCCAATGATTGTCATCAGATGACATTTCTGGTAACCAGAAGCGCCGCAAGAATTTTAATTATGAATTTACGTCACAGACATGGTTTGCAGCTCACGCGTCCAGCCGTCTCTTCTCGTAGCCTGCGAACAGGCTCCCGGTTCGGTTGGGTTTAGGGCGAGATAGCCGAGTGTAGTCTAGGGCGAGCGGGACGAGCCGAGAGCGGTCTGGTGAGGAGGGAGTCCGCAGGGGAGCCTGTAGACATTCCATTGATGCCGCCGTTCCATGATACCAGCTCCTGGTATCAAGATCTGATTGGTTGAATCGATGGCTGTTGACAGCTCTAAGATAAATAATTGACGGATCTTGACAACTGCTTGTAAATTAGCATTATTCTTGCTGAGACAGTCAACAACGGCTTCCGCGTGCAGTTTTGAAGCTGCTTTGAGCAATTCTTTGGTTTCGGGAAGCGCCTAATTTTTCAATTGCTGCCGCGTCTATGATGGTAAATAAAATAGACAGGCCAAACACGACTCCTACGGTTTGTGCTAATTGTAGATTTGCCGTTTATTTTTCGGTCTTTCGACCTTTTTGTCGCTTCACTCTTCTTTATGAAAGGCATTTCGTATTGTGTTATAAGGAGAAAACTGCATGATTTCCGCTGTTATCTGCGTGTTGCTTCTTTGAATAATTTTGCCATGTGTTAGTGTATTGTTTTGGCTCATTTCTATTGCAAGATTTGTTTTTAAGTCTCCAAGGATTTGCTTTTAAGGGACAAAATACAATGCATGACATTTACTGTGAACGTGTTGCTTACTCGCATTCTGTAAATATTGTGACGCCAGGCCCGGCTATGATTAGAACTGTTTACAAGTACAGTAGGTAGATTCTTACACGGGTGTCATATATTTGCCCTCCTAGTTTTCCTTCGGAGACGTAGCTTTACTTCGAGAAAGCTTTTGTCTTGTCTAAAGAAATTCTAATGTTTCTTGCAGCTATCTGATCGAGCTTATGTTCCTGGAGCTCGATGTATAGGTTTATTTCTCCTTTGATTGTTCATGTACCACAGGATTTAAATTTAATTCATTAAGTCGACTGTGTTGCGTGTTAACTTGTATATGCCATTGTTCGGCTCAGTTCTGATTGTAGACCTCTTAAAACTTGCCGCCTAGCACGATCTAACGGCTCTAGTTTTCTCCTTTTCTCGTAGGAGTCGTGTTTGGCCTGTCTACTTTATTTACCATCATTACGGTAGATTGTTATAAAAAGCCGATTGATCAGCGTGGGGAAATCCATCAAATTTGACAGGTTTAATTATCTCCTTGACAGATATGTAACAGGCTAATCACCAAGGGGCGGAACGGGACATTGAAAACAATGTCTACAGGCTCCCCCGCGTCCCACTCGCTTCGCTCGCGGAGTCACGACGTTCCGACTCCCACTCGCTCAACGAATTTTTTTTTTCCGAACTCGCTGGGAGCCTGTTCGCAGGCTACTCTTCTCGGGGCGGGTAGACCAGACACGAGAGAGCGGCGGAAATCGAGCCTACTAATAAGACGGGTGGACGCCATCCGCCTCGTTCCTTGAAATGTTAACTGCAAAGAATGATTACTGTAATCCTGGAAGTTAGTAAACAACTGTTCAAGTACTGCATTTTATTGCAAACTGATTTCCAAACACACGTGCTTGGATATCCTAACACGTATGTTTGGATATCTAATCACGCGATTTTGGATCTGTTCTTTACCGGGTATCAAGGAATCCACGTGACCCAAATAAGACCACACAATTGGTTAATTACCTCAAGCATAATAATGAGTTTTAGAAAACTAAATCACATTTTTCATACTCATATTGGTCAAAAAGTCATCAAGGAAAATGGCATGAAAAATGACACAATCGCTCATACAGGCAAAATACAGCAAGTATATTGACTGAAACGACATGCAGTTTAAGCCAGTGGCATTCAGACTGCCTTACATAAATCATTAATATTAGCCTTTGCTGGAGAGCTTTGTACAACGGGCAGGTGCATTGAAACAAAAAGTTTTATGACAAAAATTTCAATTTTTAGTTTAAGTCTACTTTTCATTAAAGAAAAACTGCGAAGCACGTAAGACGCCCAAGTTGCTTTCAATTAGAGAACTAGCCTTAGAATTTTGTAGGATAATTTGGTTTTATCAACTGAGTTGATAATGTGAATTGGCCACCGTAAAGAGATTCGAAAGCTGACGTTTCGAGCGCTAGCCCTTCGTCTAGCCCTTCGTCGCTAGCCCTTCGTCGCTCCGACGAAGGGCTAGCGCTCGAAACGTCAGCTTTCGAATCTCTTTACGGTGGCCAATTCACATTATCAACTCAGTTGATAAAACCAAATTATCCTGTAATACTCCCACCGACGCAGCACCATAGTTTCTTTAGAAACTTATCCCCTTTACTGGTTTAGAATTTTGTACCATGCTGGACAAGTTACAAAACTTAACATCCGAAAAGAAAATTCCTAAAGAAATTAAAAGTCCTTCCAGTGCTAATAACAATACTGATCAGAAAAATTATTATTTCCTCGATTGTTATCGGTTTGAAAAACTCGAATTTTCCACTAATTTACTTGCCAAGTTGTTATTAGACAGTTTCTTATTGGACAGTTTGTTATCGGACAATTCAATAAGCCAATCACATGCAAATTTGTAATTTAAGTCAACCAATCACATTCAAAGTTTTACTTTAAATCAACCAATCACAAAAAAATATAAATTGGAGCTTTCTTCAAAATGGAGCCGATTTGTTTCCCCTTGCCGTGAACAGTGACAATATTTTAGAAGACATAAGTGATTTTCGTAACTAAGCTCTTCTTCTTTTCTCGGAAATTGTAATTTTTATGATTAATTTGTAACAGTACTTCGTGTCGTACAATTCGGTCTGTAATCATACTCGCGATAAACAAATCGGACTCCCGGCTTGCAGTCGTCCTATTTTTTTATCACTCGTATAATTACAGACCAAATTCTGAGACTCCACTCAGTCCTATTAACATTACAAACAATTAATAAAACTTAGTTAGGCAAGTTTTCGCTCGTCTCAGTCTTACATAACATCTTACTTGTTATCTTTACGATTGCTCTTCGAAGCTCGCGTAGGCGCCAGCAGTATAAAAATGGATTCATGGAAGAATTCATAAATGTTGCAGTGTCTGTTAAGTTCCAATCAACTGTCCAATGATTGGGGAAGAAAAATAAAATTGTCATGGCGATAAATAACGGTGTATAACACAGAATCATCGCGATGTAATATAAAAAAGTGTTTTTGGCACTTTTCGCTGATTGCAGCGTGTTGTTTTCGTTATTTAAACTTCCCATGGCGCGTTGTTGAGCGACGATTTGGAGCTGGTGCCGACAAAGAATCTTATAAATTTTGATGTAGCTAAAGCTAGAAATAATGAGGTAGATAGGAATACTTATAGCTATAGCGAAATAGTAAGCAGCTACTTTCAAAAAAACTAGAAGCGAGACCAAGAAGTTTAACAACCATAGACCAGCTATGGTATACATAGCACGGTGCACGGTCATCACGTCCGGATATCTCATATGATAGTGAAGAGCCAAGAACCGGTCCACACTTATGGCGGTCATTGTACTCAGCGAGACACCTGCTGCAATAACAGCCATCGTTGTCATGGGTTGGTACAAAAAACTAAATCTTGTTAGTTCATATGCAATGTAAATCGGTTGTGCGACAAGTCCAACAAGAAGGTCTGATACAGCCAGACTGCCGAGGAACATTATAGACGGCGAGTGAAGCGAGGGAGTCTTCAATATGGCAGTCAGCACCAATGAGTTACCAATGATAGATATGATCATCAGTGGGACATTAAGGACGCAGTTAATAATCACAATAGTTTCAGGATGATAGTTGGTTTCCTTGAGGTAATCACTGTCTGTTATGTTTGTCATCCTCGCTCTTGAGCGTTTGAAGTGTAACGAGATAGATCTTTGCCGTAAAAGGGATTTTTAGAAATAGATTATACCAATGAATTGTGAGTTTTTTAATCTATATATTTTATCTTCTCGGGATAACAATGTGTTAATGATTGCTTTTATCGTCGCAATTCATATGTCGATAGTTCTGTGTTATTTAATTCACGAACCAGGGCCAGTGGGTTCGTGGTCGTGATTTTCTGACTCGTGGTGAGCATAGAAACTAGAACGTAAGAAAATTTATGTTACAAAATAAGGATATCATTGCATTCACTTGTACTCGCAGCCAACCTAAAATATATTGTACTGATTAAATAAAAAACGTATCCTGTCAGTGTTGTGTCGTTGCGGAGCAGAGGTTTTGCCACAGTTATCGTTCGATCTGTCCCTTACAAAATTAGTGAGTGTCATATTTTATTGTTTCTTTGTATCTCAGATGCTTACCAAAGGCGACTCGAAACCTGCAAGTTTTGACTTCAGCAGCCAAAAGCGGCCATCTTTCGCTTTGGTCTACTTATTCGAAATTATTTTAACGTTTCTGAGTTGTGGAAAAGTGTAATATCAATTGTTAAAGCTTGTAGTGTTCATTCTATCTTTCAGAGGAAGATTAAATAGTACCGTTTGCACTTCTGGTTCTTGGTGCAAAGCGTTCAAGTGCAATTCAACTTCAAAAACAATGAGAAGTTGAAATAAGTATCAAACCGAAAAGGCGATGTTTGAAAGCCGGCCTTCTTCTATTCTAAACCCTTGCAACTCGTAACAAAACTGCTATTATGTAATAATCTTTGACTTATGTACTTTTATTCAAAAGATTGCGTCTCCCTATCATACCGCATGCACTGACAGAGTTCAGACCATTTCATTGTTTGTTGGTTTATGAGAGTTGGGCTTCTGGAACATTCTTAAAGAAAGAGGAATGAGTACCGATTAAAATTTGCTCTGAGAGAGTTTTTCCAGTGACTGTCAGGATAAAAATTTCATTTCCTTTTTCTCAATATTGACCTCTACTTGCATTCGTATCAACAGGTGCAAAGGCGGTTTTTTCTGTTGTAAAAGTTATACGAAGTAATTGATATTTTTTTAATATTATTGTCGATTAGATTAGATTTCTCAGTTGTAATCGGTTCGTTTGCAACTGGCAGAATATACCTGTTTCTGGATACATACACTATCACTAGGCATTTCTCAGTACTTTCCACCAACAAACCAGAATAACCAGAGTCAAACGATCAATGTTAGGCGATGGACACAAACACTCGAATAACTGAATACTGGTATACAAGTCAGTAAGAATTTTTTGTTTGAAGCCGTGAAATTAATGATCATAGAAACAGGTATAAGGCTAGCAAATCTCAAGCAAGCTCCAATAAGCTTTTGCAAAGACTTGTTATATACTTATTGTATACACAGGTGCTATAGGCGTTAAGCAGTAAAGTTAGGGCGTATTTGCTAACAACAATCAAACAAATGAACTCTAACCTGAACTTCCCTCCTCAGAGTTCTTTATGCAGCGGCCCCAAGTACATCTGTATTTACCGTCGCATTGATCTTTCTGTGTGCATGCCGCTCCATCACCCAATCGTTCCCGACATACCCTGAGGAACGCGTCACAATACTGCGCTTTCTTACAGTCAGCAGTTTGCTCGCATCTCTGAAATACAGAAACGTGAAATCACTTTCGAAAATAATCTAGAGCTCAAATATTTCAACATGACAGGAAAACTCCCTCCTACTCTGAATGACTTGTGGGAACAAAACTTGTTCGTTTTCCCTAAAATCTTAAAACTTGGCCATGATAGCTAGTGCTTACACTCATTTGACAACCGAAAAGTTACAAAAAAAAGCATTTTAAAACAGTTGATCATGGAAATAATTCTGAAAATTATAACTAATGGGAATTTATCTTGATGCACTGTCGTGAAAAAAAAATAAACATCGCGGTTTTTAAAATATATATATAACAATCTTGAAATTATTCAATTTGATTGTTTTGAACGTTCAATCTGCTGCCTTGGTTACGGTCGTATAATTCGGAGTAAGTTTGAAACAAGAGGTGATCAGAGCTTCTGGTTCGAAAATCATTGGCCTTGCATATCGACATTTGATTCTAAATTAATTTCACATTTCCCTGCCATCAAGTAAGCCTTTGTATCTTGAAAACGACATTCTAACAGTCTGTTTTTGAACGGCAGGTATCTTGGCTGGTACCAGTCAAAAGCTGTCAACATCCGAAGACCACAAAAGATCTGATCTCAGCAAAGTTTGCGTCGCTTTTTTGAACAAATGTTTTTTCTTGTCTGTGATTTAACCGAGTAATCGTACATCACTGATGGAGTTCGTTACGAAAAATAAAAAACATATCAGGCAGAAAGCCGACAAATAAACATACCGTAAATAAATATGGTCGTGACGTAGCGAATTGAGGCGCTTTCTCCACGCGCAAATATGGCCATTTGAATCATTGGCTTAAAAATGCCATGGTCATCTCAAATCATAGCAATCCGTACAGAATAATTATTACTATAACCTTCAATACGTAGCTTTTGGCTAGATTTGTTATCATTCAATGGCAATAATTTTTTTCGGAAAAAATACCAAGTGCAATAATATAGTTGCCATGAGACAAGCGCTGGTGTTCAATATCATTTGTTGTTCACCAAATTGATTTAACGAGCTGTCGCCCCTCACAAAGTGAAGTCTTTCGGAACTTATGAAGGCGAATTATCTTGTTCGATTTGTAAGTACCAACTGATAAAGATTTAAGAACGTTCTAGCTTACCTCTCCAGAATCGTCATGGAACTGCGGTCCAAATGGCCCAAAGTCGAACTCGAGGGGAGAGGGCACATTGACTTTTCCATCCTTTCCCTTGGGTAGCTTATCTTTATCGAGGGTTGTGATAGACTTGTAAACCTTGGACAGAATGTGTGGTGAGCTCTTGTTATCAGTCGATACAGTCTCCGACGTCACACTGTACGTCTTGAACGGACCGTGAGTGGAATTGTTTGTTGTGGTCGTGGTTTTAGTCTTGCCGCTTTTATCGTGAAGGACTTCTGGCTTCGCTCCTGTAAAGAGACTATCCAGCTGTTCTCTTATGTGAGACAAGGCACCGAAATTTGGGATCGGGATTCGGAGCGCGAAGCCCGGGAATTCTCCCTTCTCTTCAGACTCGTCGGGCTCTTTGTTTTCTTCCACTTCCTTCTGATCTTTCTCTAGTTCATGTTTTTTAGACTTTTTGGCCTCGGTATGAAATGCAATCAAAGCTAAAAGCACAACCAAAACTGCGATCTTGTACATGTTGGTGGTGGAAGTTACGTTCTTGGCCGGTTTGTACCACTCGAAATCAAACAGTGATCAGTTTGACCTTTGTTTATGAAAGAATCTAAATAGAGCGCAGCACACGTGGTCTCACGCAATTTGTTGTAAGAGGTTTAATTATTTATTTGTTGAGATAATTGATCAGGAATCGTTGCTAATGGAGCATCCTTTCTTTGTTTTTTTGTCATTTTAAGTGGCAGCTTATCAATGGCTGTTATGGTAATAGATTTTTGAGCCATGAAATAAGTTGCAGTATTCGATAATTTGCAGTGAGAGGGAGGAGCAAAAACAATTAAGATACCAAATTTAGCTCATAAGGAATTTGCAAATTAATTTTATTTTAATTGTGTTGGCTTCACAGCTCATTGAAGACATAACAATCGTGCTAATAAAATTGACCTTAACTTTGTATGGTGCGTTTTAAATCGCGAGTGCTTTTTACAACTGAGTTCAATTTGAAATCAATGATGAAGAATTCCGTTCAGTATTACCTGCTTGTCTCTCTCTTTATCTATGGGTGGGTTGTTACCTCTAAGATCCAGCGATCCTAGTCCAACCAAAACAAAATTAGCATCTTCTAAGTTTACAAGTTATTTTTGGGACCGTAATGATTCGATTTAGTGGTCTCTTTTCATGACGCACTTCTTACTAATAGACCTTTCCCTCGAAGCACTGTTTTTATTTTTTCAGTTTTTGCAACGAGCGGCCCTGTTCCGGTAAGCGCCCTCTCCCAATTAGCGCCTCTCGTCGCCAAAATAATGTTTGTCATATTAACATAGAATGGACGGATTCAAGGAACAAATTATGAGTCTGTTTTCTAATCTGAACGTCATATTGAGCATTGACTCTCACAGCCCCTATTGTTACAGTTTCTGTTGCTTTTCATTCCAATGTACCACAGTTCAAAAAAGAATAAGCGCCCGTCCCAAATTAGTGCCCCTCTCCAATTAAATTCCTTAAATTACCGAAATTAAATTAGCGAGGCGGGTGTTAAATCAAAATACGGTCAAACCTCTATTAAGCGGTCACTTTCTTTTTAACTGAATTCACGTATGCACTTTATATATTTGAGCTTCCAAGTATTACTTTAACAAACAATGCATCCAGCAACCGCAAAATGCAACGTGGACCGATGAATAACGCGCGTGATTAGTACGAGTACCGGCATAAATGAGGTAGGATTGGTCCATGACATCTCTTAAGCGATCACGCTGATCCTTTTTGTTGTTTATTTCGAAACAGTGCTTGCTAGAGAACACTCAGCCTGAGAGAAAGTTTCAAAAAAATTCATCGGCAATTTAATTTTTATTTCTGACAAACCACCTTAAGCGCCCTGTCACCTCTATTAAGCGGTCATCTGTTAAGAGGTTACCCTCCTTTTAAAGGTCACCATTCAAATTGAAATATTCACTAAAAATTTGACCTCAATTAAGCGGTCACTTCTATTAAGCGGACACGGTTACTGTTTGGACTTTTCAATTCGTAATATTTTTTGTAATTCACCTCTGTTAAAAGGTCACCTTGTTACATTAGATGGTCAACCGGAGCACAGTTTTATGGTCGGGATCTTGAATCGGTCTGCACAACCGCCATAAGAGAGAAATTTCAGTCAACTACCAGAGTTTCACGATCCCACAATGCTTCGCGCCCTGAGGGGTAAGCTTAGTGAGGAAAACAAATATGGCGGCTAAAGAGGAGGATTTGCCTTCTACCACAGACTTAAAATCGTTCAAAGATGTGTCAAAATTAGGGAAGGCGATGCTGAAACAAATTTTTAAGAACTTCGGTGTTGACATCGAGAAAAGGTTTGGAAAGGAAGTTCTTGTCAATGTTGTTTGCAATTCGCTGGTTTTCTCAACATCAAAGACGGACTCGAAATCGAATCTTGTTGACGAGGTGAAAGATATATCCGCTTCGAAGACACCTTCGATTCTGGAGCTCCAGAAGCTAAAAGACTAAAAGAAAAGCTTCCTTTCAATCCATCCGCTAATGGATGAGGCTCTTGTTAAAGAATTTTAATTGGGGTTGGTTATTACAGCCAAACTGACGTGAGAAAGTACAAGTTAGACCCTTCGAGCTTGGCAGCACGAACAGGGAATTCATTCAGTGAAGTAAGCAAAGCGTGTCACATTCTTGGTTTTCACGTGACGTCACAGATTATGCAAATTTGATGATCCGCCATGTTGGTGCCCCTCGAAGCGTGTGATCACATGTAAATAGAGGGAAATATGGGCCATTTCTAGATTCTTTGCTGGTGATCTCGAGACCTCTCGATGGATTTTGGACTCGAAGACGACTCGGAAAAACTCAGCAAAGCTATCCCAGTGCTTTCAGGTTACGTGGAAGGGCTGGGAACTCGAGTTAAAGAGCGATATTTGGCGAAAATATCTGTTATCGGAGTCGACCCGGCCAGCATCCCGAAAGAGCAATTTAATGGGGAATGCTTGGATATTTTTGTTCTGAAAGCGAGCCATTATACGAAAAAAAAATTCAAGGCCTACAAAAGTTTGAACGCCTATAATCAAATGGTTTTCGGGGCTAGCTCGTTCAATCGGTGATCATGAGAGGAAAGCTAATTCGCGAAAACTACTACGTCGTGGCCGGCAAAGCCGCGTTCGACACTCACAGGCTATGAACGAACCTCCTGTTGATATCTGAATCGTAATTTTGATGTAGTGTCTGGTGAATCTATACAGATTTTACATACAGGTTCTTCCCATTGGATGTGTGTCAGTAATATTGGCTGCCAACCCTTTGATGTAAATTTATATGGCAGTCTGAGCCCCTCCCAGGGGGGGTGTGCATGTTCCCAAGATCCCTTAACCTTTTTGGATTTTATCTCTTGTTCCCCATTACTAAAAACCCCTTGGTGTTCCCTTGATCCCAACAATCTAGTCAAGAGTTCCCCTGTTCCCTGAAAATAATTTGAAAATATCCCCTGTTCCCTGAAAATAAATGCTACAGTTCCCGTGTTCCCTAAAACCCCTGGGAGGGGCTCAGTCTCTATCAAGATGTCATTTGCCAGGAAGTGGCAGATCATTGAATATTTAACGAATGATCTTCTAGGTGGTCGTTTGAATTCACTCAACTATGCACCAGTTCAACAGCAAAATAATGGTAATGACTGTGGCATTGTGTCATTGCATTTTCCTCCTATTTTTGTTAATGGCAGAGATCCTAGGCAGGTAACCTTTGATCCCTCAAGAATGTGTTCACATTTGGCTGAATGTCAGAGAAATGGGAATATAAGCAATTTCCCAGTATTTTAGTAGTAACATGGACAAACCTAGTCCAAAACTTGTTTATTAATAGGATGCAAGAATTCAAAGAAACAAATTGGTCATAGATCCAAGGGCTGGATGACCATATCTTTTGAGATTCTACATATCACAGGAAAAAAGGTGATTACTTAAGTGGTATATTATTGGTAAATACTTGACTAATGAAATCATTCACCTTTTTATTGGGAAAATGGAATCAATACCAAATTTGCATTATGGGATATTGTCTGGTGCTGGTCTAACTGACATAAATTTAAATACCAATATTTTACCAATGGCATACTACTTGGGAAATAAGTTCTTTTTCTGTTTGCATGAGTTGCTTGATAGTATGCACGTTTTTTTTCTTTTTTTTTTTTGGGGGGGGGGGGGGTGAGGGGGTGTGAATGGTGCAAGTTGTTTACTGGAAAAACCTGGGGAAGTTCACTAAAAGTGTAAATTAGGGTTTCACTCACTGTTGAGTAGCAATGCTGGTTGTACAACATATTTCTTGCCAATCCTTAGCTTTTGCTATCAATCTGCTTCTGTAAGAGCAATTTACAATTTGCATCTGGTCTGCACACCCCCAGAGAGAGATTTGAAAATATGATTTAAAATGCAAACTTAGTTCCATGGATTAGCAACCTTCAGTTTTGAAAATATTAAGACCTCAAACTGTTTTGCATCCTCTATAAATTTACTGACGTCTTCCCCACAAACCATTAATAATTTGCCCTGAATTATCTTTGACATTCTTTGAAGGAGGTGGTGGAGAGAGGGAGATTGGAAAAATGAGGCAAAAAAAATAATTATCAGCCTTGAAAATACTATAAGCTAATTTTTTTTGCCATTTCATTTGTCTGAATTATGTTAGTTAAGTCAGAGGGTTTTTCCATAAGTCTGTGAAATACCCCTACTTTTTTTTTTTTAACATAATGATTTCCTTTCTCACTCTATCACATATAATATTATTATTGTTTATAAATATTGAATATATAACATTGCCTGGAACACATATAAATTGCAGAGGCATGTAAATATTTTCTTTGCACCAGCACATGTAAAATGAAAATGCATAACACGAAGATGAAAAATTTTCACTTGAAATGGGCCATTAAGTTGTAGCTTCATCAGAACAATTATAGACACTCAAGAAATTTATCAAGAGTTATGCACTTATCAATTGAAATCCCGACCCCCCCCGCCCCGGGCCAAGGTGGGGATTTGACTTGACACAATTTCAAATCTTAACAAACCCCCACCCTTCTGGGGCATATTGACTGGTAAAACCCCCACCTTGGTGGGGAAACCTATGTTGTTCCCTGACTGACTATCAACATTTAGTTCAAATTCTCTACTTCTTTAGTGTACAAATTTAACTAGAGCCAAATACGATAACAGACCAGAACATAAGTATAATACAGGTATGTCAAGGATACCTGTACATGTATGCATCACGGAGCCAAACAACTGCACGAAATCCAGCGAGCCGCGAGCGACACCAGTGACCACGTGAAGAAATTGCCGTGAGGAAACTAGGCACGAGTCAAATCCCCACCTCGCTCCCTGACCTCGATGAATGTGTAAATGCAAATGCTGAGAAATCCCCCACCCCCACGGGCAAACCGTGCCTTCAAATGCCATAAAAATCCCCCACATTCCCCCACCTTGGCCCGGGGTGGGGGGGGGGGGGGGGGGGTCGGGATTTCAATTGATAAGTGCATTAGGCTTTTCCTGTTCATGGCAGGTGCGAGATGTTCAAATGTTTTCATCAGCACTTCGATGGACGGCAGCCCCGTATAAAATCGCACTTGGTCGTCGGTATCGAAGAAATCTCTTCCAGGTGCCTTATAGCCACAAGGTCTTTCAAATAATTACTAAAACTCTTCAGTTTGAGTCCCTTCACTGGCCGCAGTTGGTGCCACTTCGGGCTCTGTTTGTGTGGAGGAATGTGCGAACTCTTTAGTTTTGCGCTTCGCTCCCTGCCAATCGCAAAAGTATCCATTCCATCAGTTAGCTGTTCCTCTGTAATTTCTGATGTACTAGCCCCAGATTCAAAGTCTAAATCACAGATGCGACCACCGCTTTGTTCTAGAAGTTTTCTCTTCTTTGTAGCTTCCAGCTCTTGTTGTTCAATGGCGGCCTTCCGTCTCCTTTCAACTCGGCTCTCAGATCTTTCTACAGAAGCTTAAAAGTCCTTTGGACGTCGATATTCTTTCTTTCCTAAATTTAGGGAAGGTACCCAGTCTGGAGTGAACTGATCGAAGTCCTTCGCTGGCTGTCCTTGGTGAAAATGACGACCGCAAACTCTCTCTGTCTCGAGGATATTCTTCTCTGCAGTGTCGCCACGACTTACTGCACCGATCTACCTAGTTTTCCCTACGCTTTCTACTCAGTTCCTCGTACTCTTCGCCTTGGTTAGTGATGATTTTGGGTATCTTAAAGAAGCCAAGACCTTTACGTTTTCCACTTTTAGATCCACATGCCAACACAATGCATAACACCATAGTTAACTCTCCTACATTTCCTCACACTAGCTTCTCTTTTCGATCACTTTGTTTACTGTCGAGGGACACCAACATGGCGGCTAGCAACCGTTGTCAAGCAAAAGGTCACGTGGGTGAAAGGCAAGAATACATATATTGCATTATCTTCATACCAGAATTGTAGTAATTTTATGGCTCAATTTTTACCTCTGCTTTAATTGGTCAAACCTGTATATTTTTTTAAGCAATTTAATTTCGTCAATGGGGACGGGGGAATCTGAGAGAAATAAAAAATAAGACCAACAAATGTAAGGAAATTTGCAATGATTACTTTCAAGTGAAGATGATGTGCACTAAAAACTCAGAGATATGATGTTTGAATCTAGGTTGTTGGTCTTACCAACATAGTTGGTCTTTTTGTGAGCGATGTAGGTCTCTTAAAAGTCTCAATTAATGTTTCATTTTAGTGAATGTCTCATTTGGGGTGAGTCATTGAAACGATAATGTAATAAATTTGTGTTTGTCTTTTTCTAGGTGGTTACCTCCTGGCCTTACAAAGGCATACAATGCCATGATTTAGACGATAGAACCTACCTTCCCTATGTTTATCATGCACATAAAAGTATCAGTGGACCTGTCCAAATGTGATTTATCTACTGATATTGGAAATTACAATAAAGATGCAAAGCCACTCTGGTGTGATTTTATTCCTTGACAGTAAAGTGCAACCCAACCGAAAGTTGCATTTCTGTAAGATGTTTACAAAATTAAATCAGTGCGAAAATTATTTACTCCTCTCTCCAAAAATATATTTGGTATGTTGACGTACAGGTAAGGAGGGAGGGGGAGGGGGTGGGGATATTATACAAAGTTTTAAATGGGGAGGCTCCATCTTGAGGGCCATTAACCCTTACCCTTTTGTATACATTTGTACCATTTTGATAGAAAAGGCACCTTTTGTAGACCTTTCACTGCAAAAAAGTACATGTACCCCTTTGCAAGGCTATTTAAAAATATTGCATCCCTTTTCTATTTCCTTGGAAACACGTTAATAGACAATGTTACAGAATCCCCTCATTCTGGCTGAGGAGAGTAAATGAGAGCTTTTTTAACGACATTTTACAACCAGAAAAAATGGAAATCCTTAAATTACGGATTTCCTTCTCTTTCTACACCTCAACTTGTAAATCCCTATCCTTTCATAGTTATTCCTGAAGCCTGAAAAAGATACCCCTTTTGAGCTGAGCCTCCCCATAAAGGTCATAACAGGTAGTCCTCCTGTGTACACAAGTCAGGAACGGTTGACTAGAAGTTGTGAAGCTGCCTTAAGACAGGTATGAGCCAGCTTCTTAAGTTTCTGTGCAAACTTGTTGCTGACTGTCAACTTCTGGTACTAACACTAACAATGTCACTGACACTCTGATTCTTCAGTTCCACTGTACTATATGTTCATCATCACTCTTCAATGATTGTCAGACATAGTTCATTAGTTCAGTGTCACTGTACATGTTTGCTATTCCCTGTTCCAAGACTTCTTCTTACGAACAGTTTGTTATGATGGCACAATAAAGGGTGATAAATTAAAATTAAAATATTAGAATAGCTGATGTTCTTTCATTCCCTTACAGATTGAATGTCTTGATGTAAGTCTATATAGAGAAAGCACACTGAAAAATAATGCAAAATGTATAAGTAACGTTTGAAAATGAGTTGTAAATATGATAGCTAGGGATTAAAACATAAGGAACTTGGTCTGGAAACAGAGCAAATGAGAGGGTTTAAAGACATTAAAGGTGCATGCTTGACCTCATGGGATTTGGGGGGGGGGGGGAAGTATTGGAACTTAGTGTTGTAGGGAAGGCCAAGGTAGTTAGTTGCCCCTAGCAGTTCCCTGCTGTGTTTTGCTCAATCAAGGCAGATAGATATATAATATGTCGATTTCTATTTTCTGTAGTGTTTAATTCACATTTTTTTCATAGAAAATATTGTTTTGCCACTATAAGGGCTTTCTCTCCCACTTCATCTCTGGAATTTGACTAAATTTAGAATCATTTTACTGTTTCCCACCTTCCTGTTGCTAGTTTAGTTGTAGTTTCAATAAATATTTAGTTGTTTTGTCCCTGTGTTGAATATGCTTACTACTTGCAAGAGCAAGTAATTTCTCTCAGGTGTTAACTGAGCAATAACCATGAATAGTAGTGAGATAATGGTTTGACACCCGGCCTTAAGAGTCCTCATGGGCCCGATGAGGATTAGTTAGTTAGTGAGATAATGGTTTCACACTGACTATTTTTTTTTTGATGTTTCGCTCAAGACGTTTCGGCTGGTGCTTAAGCCTTCATCAGTTGAAATATAATGTTAGTACGCGTGATTCAAATAACAGCCCGTCGAGCGCGCGCTGAGGAAAAAAAACGCGTGAAGTTTCTTGAAAACGTAGCGTGAGACTTATGATGCGCAAGCCAGAGATTTGTAGACCTCTGGGATGGCGATGTGGTCATTTCCGGATTGCGGATCCTGTACTGAAAACCAGGCTTCCAAGAAAAGTCGCTCGTGATAGTTAGCCTCATGTCCAACAACTCTGACATTTCCAAAATTCATTTCGTGGTTGTTTTCATGGACATGGCAGGAGATCTTAGAGTTGTGGTCAAACATGGAAACAGCCCTTTTGTGTTCCGCAATCCGAGTTTTAAGTGATCGTTCAGTCTGACCGTAGTATACAAAACTGCAGTTGGTGCATTTCGGAAAGGATCAGTCGAATATTGAAGCAGCAATAAATCAAAGTCGCCTTCAAACCATTGAGAACTTTGAACAGTTTGTTCCCGCGACCGAAAGCCCAAGAAAGGGTTGACAGGCCACAGTCTGGCACAGTCAACAAAATCTGTTGCACCAACTGCAGTTTTGAATACTACGGTCAGACTGAACGATCACTTAAAACTCGGATTGCGGAACACAAAAGGGCTGTTTCCATGTTTGACCACAACTCTAAGATCTTCTGCCATGTCCATGAAAACAACCACGAAATGAATTTTGGAAATGTCAGAGTTGTTGGACATGAGGCTAAGCCTGGTTTTCAGTACAGGATCCGCAATCCGGAAATGACCACATCGCCATTCCAGAGGTCTACAAATCTCTGGCTTGCGCATAAGTCTCACGCTACGTTTTCAAGAAACTTCACGCGTTTTTTTCCTCAGCGCGCGCTTGACGGGCTGTTATTTGAATCACGCGTACTAACATTATATTTCAACTGATGAAGGCTTAAGCACCAGCCGAAACGTCTTGAACGAAACATCAAAAAAAAATAGTCAGTGTGAAACCATTATCTCAC
>JAHPZR010022667.1:0-17701 GCA_019787425.1 Platygyra sinensis | reverse complement strand
CACGATGTTTGTTTTATAAATTCACACAACGTTGCTTCAAGTTTGACTCCCGTGGAGAAAGGAAACATCATGGTATCAAATATCGCTGAGCAGTGGCCATCATAATTTTCATTCAACGGGCTGCTTTTATTGCTTGACTGAATGAAACTGATCGCCATTCAATAAGCGTTAACTTAAATTCGTTGGTGATTTACCTTAGAAGGTATAAGTAGGTTTTTTTTCTCGTTGCGTAATTTACAGACCTTCTCCAGTTATGTCGCTTATCAGGCGCCGGGTTAATTGCAATCGTCTGGCTTTTAATCTGTTGTTCATTTTCTCGCGATTTGCATATTTCCTAGCACTTCTCTATGTGATTACTTCCATCCGATACAGCGAAATTTTGAGTATGAATGCCATGATGGGTTTGAGAACAGAGTTACATGTTCACAAGGCGACTTTAAATGACATGAGAAGGATTTTTCCTAGGTTGGTTATCGGGCGCCGGGTTAACCGGTTAAAAGTGAAATCGTCGAGCTTTCGATCGGTATCCGGTCGTTTCGCTACAAAACCGTTTCACTGCAAGTCGCTGCAAGTCGATTCGCTACAAGTCAAAGTCGATTCGCTACACATCGAAAGTTGATTCGCTACAAATGCTAAGTCACGTCGATTTGCATATCTCGTATCATTACTGCCATCTGATACAGCGAAATTTTCGCTGACTATGGATGCCACAATGGGTTTGAGAACAGAACTACGTTTTCACAAGGCAGATATGTTTTTTTAAGGCAGAAGATGGTTTTGTCTTTCTGCGGTAAGCGGAATAATCAACAAGGTGAACCAACATTAATTCGAAGATTAAAACTTGTGCCGCGTAATGCAGCAATATCATTAAGCGCCTTGTGGTAGCGTTACAAAGCGGTTCTTCGAAAGGTCAAAATTTTCACCGCGCTTGTAATTCGCTGTGATTTCATTTGAATTTCGCTTTTGCATGGATTTACAAATCATGCATTTGTTTTGAACTGCAAGTCGTACTTTGTTTGCCATAACAAAGCATCACAAAAGGAATATTGGTTATGAATAACAAAGGCTAACGCGTTGGCAAAAACGCGTGGCCCTTTTGCGTTGGCCATTTTAACGCGTTAGGGGTTCGTTGAGTACACGCGTTTTAGGTTCACTTAGTTCTGAGCGGTACTGTATGCCACATCTTGACGTATGTTAAACTAAAACAGACGCAGAGCTGATAATTTCGAAATGTTCTTACCTTATTTACAGGTTTAAAAGCCTAATGACATGCTTCTTTCACCATTCGTTGTATTTTAAGCGTTCAAGTTTGCTTCTGTTTACACAATGTTGCCAACTGTCAACGTATTCAATGGTCGAATACCAGGAATCTGTGATCATCTTTCGGCGCATATGATCACCACTGCATCTAACTAAGTCAAGAACGGCCTACTCATTCGTGGATAGCTGCCTGCTTTATACGTATTACACCAAAATATTACATATTGCTCCCAAGCCTGTCGGCGCTCGTAGCAGTCTTATTATGTTCGTCAGTTGCTCGTCACGCAATGTTGTCACGGTATCTCATTTTAGCGGGTAGGGTATATTATTAGAAGAGGAAAAAAACAAACTAAAAAAGAAAATAAATAATGATGATGATGCTGCTGCTGCTACTGCTGCTGATGATGATAGTAAAAAACAACTATTAATATTTGCATTTTTATTAGCTGTAAAGCGCCACGGACAGTTTATTGGAGTTGTGCGCAATAGAAATACTATTATTATGGTACAGTGGCTGCCGGTCGTCCACGAAATGCAATGTTTTTATAGTTTTCCCGACGTTTTGGAAGGAATTTTAGATGTAAACGGGTAATTAAATTCTCGAGAAGACTAAAAGAAGCACATTTACAGTTTCTTGACTTGAAAAACTTGAAAACATTGAAAAAGCGGGTACGCAGACAGAAATAAGACAATGATGTTCTATGCATCAAAGCTAGAACAGGGTGTTGCCTCTATTGATAGGCCTGTAGAGAATACAGGCACAGCCAAGGCACCTCTGATTCCCGTTCATCATTGTCAGTGGGCTGGGCATTGAAATCCTCCGGTACTCAAAGAACCCGACTGACTGAAAACCAAAAACAATGCTTAATTCAAAATCGGCGAAGAGACTGTAAAGGAAGCAGATCCTTCCCATGTTTCCAAGTCAATGAGAAAAGTCAGAAACGCATATGGCTCTTCTAGATTTGATGCTTTGAGTTATTTAACTTCTAAGCAAGTTGCAAGTTTTTTTCTCACGCCTCGCTTCAAAGAAAGTTCTTCAAGTTGATGAATCTGAAGACGAAGAAGTTGAACACAGCGAAGAGCTGAACACAAGATTTGAGTAACGAAGTCATATTGGAAATATTACTTCAGCATCCGATCATTGTACGAGATACGCATAACGACCCATAACATTTGTGAATTCACAGCTTGCTCTAAACTAAGTTTTCTGTGAAGATGCTTCAAGACATATGCAATTTTCATCAGCTTGACATCTCAACAATCAACTTTAAACGAAAGAAGCCCTACATAGATCTTATGAAAAAATTAGTTGGTAGCTGCAGTTGTAACGCGTCACTTTGAAAGGCAAACTCAATTACTGTCTTGAACATAAACAGTTGGGGCCTGCATGCCTCATCTTCAATTCGATAGGGAGAGACTTGCCCAGATAATGAGACGAAGACCCCCGAAAGAGCTGTAAATCAGGCCCCGGCCACACTAACGCAGTCAATCTGGAACAAAACAAAGCTAATTATTTTCGCCCACACTACTGTATAATTTTCCAACTGGTTTCACCTGTTCACACTAAAAAGTTCGAAAATGATAAAAACGAGTTGGACCTGGGATTGTGCATGTGTGATATAAATGTTCAGGTACTACGACTTCATTCACAAAGTAGTCTTACCACGCGCTAGTTCTTCCTGGTCTAGTCCAATATTTCCTTTGTCTTTCATCGGTAGCTGCCCTTCCTCAGCTTTGTTTGGCGGAATGTCACAAAACGCTTCAGGAAATAATTTGCGACATTTTGTTTCCGTGCGGAGATTATGCGACTTCGGACACGCAAGAAAAACCTCATACCGATTTGCTGTGCCAAAAAAAAACAAAAAAAAAACAGTGGGAGCGCGACGGGAGCAAGAGCGTGAGCAAGATCGAGGTAACGGTGCGATCATGTTGCGAAAAACAATTTGAGAAAAAAAAAAGGACTTTGCCAGAGGCGCTAAAATTCTTTGACTGTCGCGTAAGTATTCAAAGGCAAATTCAGCCAAGTTATAAAAAATCATACGACCTCATTACGTGTTTGCAATGTTTGGTTTTGTGGAAGTTAAGAAATTTAGAGACTCAGGTGAAATTTCGGATTGAGTTCATAATGGTTGAGAAAAGTAACCAAAAAAATTGGCACAACGCAAAAAGACCTAGGTATGAGTTAAGGTACACAGCGTTACCAGGGTGATGGGCTCCTGGCATTACGCAATGCAGGATGCTGGTCGTGTAAGAGACGACGACAGGAGACACTCAGGAGACAAAGGTACACTAGTCATTCTTTCTTTTCCTTTATTTACTCTCTTCCTACTCAACAAGATTGTGTGCTCCAAGTGGTTGCGTATCAAAATACAGATCGCCCTACCCCTACCCTTGAAATGGAATGACCGCATTGCGTGACGAACAAATAGCGAACCGCTGTGCACAAGGATTCCAGGAATCACAAGAATCGCTTAAATGTAATAGTGTTTTGGTGTAGCGCAAGCCAAGCAGCTATCCACAAATGACTTAGTCGTTGTTAACTTAGATGCAGTGGTGATCAAATGTGCAGAAAAATGGTGAAAGATTGATTCATGGTATTCGACCTTCAAATACCATGACAGTTGGTGATGTTCATCATACCTTGTGTAAACAGAAGGAAACTTTGCACAAGCAACGAATGGTGAGGGAAACACGTAAAATCGGCTATTGAACCTGCCTTTTATAGTAAATAAGGTAGGAACATTTCGAAATTATCATCTCTGTGTCTATTTTAGTTTACGATAAGTCAAGACATGTGGCACATGCTAAAATTTATGTCTAACCCGTAAATTGAAATTTGATGACCGATGGCAAATATTTGCGTTTTTAACGTACTTTGAAAAGCTCTTGCGTCGCTCACAATCATTTGCCCAAAGAAATTTTTACACGAATCTGTAGACCATCCTTCGATGATTAAACCGCCAGAAGCTTAATCCATTTGAAGGTTTCGCACATAGTGAAAATCAATTATTTTTAGGAACTACTTTTAAGTGAACGAAATACATGTCTTCGAAATTTAATTACTCTGCACCCAAAAGAACCCGCAACATTCCCTAAAATTAACCCGGTACACATTTAAACATTGCAGAAAAATATTTGAGTGTTTTAAAGACGGAAGAATAATGTGGTTTTGCATGCCAGGCTCTCAAACTCGTTTAATAAAATGGTGCATCAAATGACGATTTCAACGGAATTTGGTAATTTGCATATTTCTTTGAAATAAAAGGATATTTTGCCAAAAAAACTATCCAGTAGTTTTTGGCATACCCTAGCCTACCTACCATAACAATATGAGCGAAATCGAATTTTCGACCCTTGCCGAGTTATTTTTGATATTTATGGACAAGGACTCTTAAGCATTCTTTTGCGAAAGTATTACCATGAAGAGCCTGGCACTGTAAGAGTGGACAAATGGTACAGAAATTTTCGTGAATTCCAGTAAAAGCGGGAAAAAGGAAATATCTCAAATAATATTACCTTTTTTCCGAAAACTTTCCACCGGGATGAACCATTCCATTTGAATTCTCCCCGGATTACCAAAAATTCCATCCAAATGGTAAGCACTCCAAATTTAGATGGTTCGCTTTCTGTAATCTCTGTAATTGCGAGGTTATTCATTCATTTATATTTTTTGTGTCATTTTTTTCCGTGTCGTCTTTTTTTTTTCTTGTGTAGTTTTCTTTTTTGTTACTTGCAGTATAGCATAAGCTGCTGATGTAAATTTAAGAGCCATTTGTTAGTTTGTTAGCCTTTTCTATTACTAAATAAAAATACATCAAAAAGATTCTTCTTCTGAAAGCTCTAGTGAGGAGCAATCTGAAACTCCAGAGGGTTTTTGCTTCATTAACATTGCCATACTCAGAGCAGTGTTCACCTCACTTTTGTGCCCACTGCAGGTATGGCCACATTTGAAAGGCCGCGAGCAAGAACGTCCCCTAGATTTTTTGGCCATTTTCAAAGTGCTCAAAAGTAGCTGAATTTTGGCATGTGGGCTTTGTTTTACCTGAGAAACATTGCTCTGAAGTTTGTTTTGCAGTGTCTCTCTTCGTTGTCTAGAAATAACGTATGCAAAACTGACTCAGTTTTCCAAGCGGCATCTTTTGGAGATCTATTGTTAAACGAAAAACAAAAGAAACCTTTTGTTTGGCTAAAGCATGAAGTCACTATAAGGCAATGATTTTGCACTGCTGCTCCGTTAGCTCAAGTGGATAAGCGCTGAACGAAGCTGTTTCGTATTTGTTTTGTCGTGACACTCGTGGGCTTGATTCGAGTTCGGTGATATCTTTTTTTTTCCGTTCTGTTTTTCTTTTTCTTTCAAAAACCTTCTCCGTGTCTTTGTAATTTAATTGCCGTTTTTACTGGTAGGGATCTGGGATGACATGTTTTTTAGCTGCCATTGTCAGTGACTTACACTTTTGGCGCGCAAAGCGATAACACAAAGTCAGAGCTGACTTACCTGTTTATTACGCAGAGTTTGCTCGTTATTTCCACCGATATTCAACGCTTATTCGAGGAATATTTGCGCCCACCTGGTAGGAGATTTGGCATCATTAAGCCTTTGACCCTCGATCAAAGTCATTAGCATGCCTCAAAGAAGCGAGGTGTTGTTGTTCCGAGATCATGGTTTAAGTCTGTCGTGAGTAGAGTCTAGAAACGCTTCTTCGTCCAAAACAAAGCATCCGTCGTGGACTTATGGTTCATTTGCCAAACTTCGGCATGTGTCAGTTTTGGAAATTAGAAGTGCTTTCTAGACTCTTATTATTTTCTTGAAATTAGCTGCCTCACTATCCTTGGCTCCAAAAATTTCAGGGATATCCCATAATAATCTTTCATACGTAAAGCCCCGTGACCATCGTGTGCGCGACTTATAGCACTTGTTAGCGTGACTCAGACACGGCCGGGAACTGGTGAGAAAGGCCAGGCAGCAAAGTCGTTGCATTTGACCTGTGCTTCGAAGACCTTGGAAGTTTCTAAGCCATTTTTACGGGCCAAAGAGAAATCGCAGGTCGGTTAAATTCGCAAGCAAGCGTTCCGTGTGTGTGTATCGTGGTTTTCCAAGCAGATGATTACTTTGAATTGCGATAGAATCGAGCCCGCCGCGAAGAAAAAAAGACAAAGAACGCCTGATCGCAGGTCTAACTATAGGAAGACTATAGGAAGAAGAAAACTTCAGCTCAAATGTAAGTTTTGCTTTGTATTTCAGCGTTTTTTCCGTTTCATGCGCTTTTTTTCGGCATGAGCAGCGTGTTAGCTTAAGGCTTTCTCTTTCTGTGTTGTCAGATATAATCATTTCATGGAACGAGCAGTTTTGTACCAAAAAAGTAATTTCACGTAGAAACATTTCAATCACCGACGTAGCCGATTTGCAAAACATCCAACCTCTCTCTCTCTAGCCACTTTTCATTGAGTTTAGTTAAGTATCGATTCGTGCAAGTCGAGATTGTCTCCCTTGGCTTAACACCGCTAACCCTAACGTGTCCTGACCTTAACTCTAGCCCGAACCGAGGCACTAGCACTTAATCTAAGCGCTAGCCCTAATCCCTAAGCAATAACCCTAATTCTGAGCGCTAGCCCTAACCCTAAGCAATAACCCTAATTCTGAACGCTAGCCCTAACCCTAAGCAATAACCCTAATTCTAAGCGCTAGCCCTAATCCTAAGCAATAACCCTAATTCCGAGCGCTAGCCCTAGCCCTAGCCCTAAGCAATAACCCTATGCCTGAACGTTAACTCTAAGCTCGACCCATAACCCTGACCCCAAACGCTAACCCTAACCTTGTTCCGTAAGCCTAACCTTCAACGCTAACCCTGGTCTCGAGCGGTAACCCTGACCCTAACAAAACTGGGAAATCTTAACCTTAGGAGTTTAAGTCAGCATTTGAAAAAACTTAAAAGAAAAACAACGCTAATAGTATTGTGTAACAAAGCAGTTTCAAAAGACGCGGACTGTGCCGACATGCAAGCGTTTTGCATACTTTCTTTCTGGAATACGCGACAGAAACGGGGGGAAATAAGTGCAAGGCAGTTTTCTACAGGTATAAACAAATTGGTATGCGAAGTTTGGAGCTGTTTTGGCCATTTTTGATTTTAGCAAAAAATCTAGGGGATGTTCTTGCCCGCGGCCTTTCATTTGTTTGAGGAAGATGAGATCTCTAAGAAGGGTTTTGGTGACCTTCTTGAGCTGAAATGTACATCAAAAAAGTGCACATACCTGAAGACTTTTTTTACTTCTGCTAAAATCGCCAGAGGCCAACCCTTTGAGGTCAACCGAAGGATTATTCTTTCAACAAGGAACATTGGAATTGGACAACAAGGTCTTGTCAAATTTGTGGGTGTTATGAATATACTGACATCAAAGAATGAAAACCGTGTCACTGCAATTCGTAATGCTGCACAGACTAAAGCAAAAAGTAGCATGGAAACTGCTGCTAGGAAAACCAAAGAGTTTTATGAGCCAGAAGATGATGGTCTTTATAACATTGGAGTATGTGGGGATGGAGCTTGGAGGAAAAGATACTACTTATCTGCCTATGGGGTGGTCACAGCATTGTCAACTGTAACAGGGAAGGTAGAGGTTGTTTAAATCATGTCTAAAGAGTGCAGAGTGTATGGTCTTGAGAGGGAGAGGGAGACGAAACTGTAGAGTTTGAGGTGTGGTGGGAAGGACACTAACATCTCTGCAAAGTGAATCATTTTGGGTCCATGGATACATCTATAGCATTCTTTCTATGTTCCAGTGTTCTGTGGAGGTTCATTCTGTCTGACACACGGAATTTCTTGGAGATCATGATAGCAAGGCCCATAAATTGAACACTGAGCTGGCTGTTTATGGAGATCTGGAAGTAACCAAATCGGAATGTGTGGGCCATGTCCAGAAACGTCTTGGATCGCAACTTCACCATTAAAGAGAAAGTTAGGTCAGACAAATCTTGAGGATGGCAAGACAATGGTTCTGGAAGGCTAACCAAGACCACCATAGACAATCTTCAAGTTTATTACAGGAAAGCTATCAGCGACAAATAGCCATGATCTCCAGGCAATGAAGAATGCAGTGATGGCAGTATAGCACCACACACAGTCTGCTAATGAGAGACCTGACCATGACCTTTGTCCACCAGGAAATGATTGATGGTGTGGATTTCAACAAGATGTAGTCAAAGGAACTTCAGACTATCAGCACAATCATCCTCACCCAAAGGCAGTGGCTGAGAGCACTCTGCATGTATTTGAAGCTTTGAGTGATGAAGATCTGCTTGCATGCCATCTCCATGGTGGTACTCAAAACAAAAATGAGGACATCAACACCCTCATATGGCAGTGTGCAACCAAGAAATCTGCTCTGGTCTGGTAGTGGTGGAACTGGCGTGTTCCTGGCAGTTTCCAATTTTAATGATGGAGCTGTGTCAATTATTTCAGTTCTACAGGAGCTTGGAATTTATCTGGGTAAGAAACTGGACCATAACCAATTGTGCGAGATTGGGTCGAGCTCTCAACATGTGAGGACATGTTTCTTCTTGATCCTGAAATTTTGATTTTATTGCAGGATTTTCTGCATATGGGAGACCTCTTTTAACTGTCCGAAAAGAAAAACAAGAACCAGTAACTCAGACAGCAAATCCAATTCACCTGAAGGAAAGAGAATCTGTAAATAACAAAATTTTGTTGATGCCTTCCAAGGCGACACCATCGCTGACAACAACCAAGAAGCCCAAGCACTCATGGCATCAAGAAACATGGAAGATGTTACTAGGCAACTGAAGCTCATTCTATGTAAAGCTAGAAAGTTTAGAGACTGAACTTGAAGCAGTGATAGAGACAGTAAGCAACCTAAAGACTACGGTCAATAAGCTTAAGAATGTGGTCGATTAAGTACAATGGGACGCCAAAATGCTTAGAGATGACATCTATGGGATGGATAAAGGAGTATCCTTTCTCAATAGTGAAGTGCAGGAGTTAAGAAGCAAAGAAAGAGTTCACTTGGAGAGAATTAAGAGCCTGGAAGACCAAATTATGTACCAAGAGTTATACAATCAGCAAGAGAATCTTCGCTTTCATGGAGTTCCTGAATCGATGGCAGACGAGAAGTGATTTATGAACTACTGGAGAAGGAGCTCCGCATTGAGGAGGTGAGAAAAATAAAACAGACAGAGTTTATTTATATTTGAAGAAAACTTATTTTGAAGTTATAAAATAGTAAAAGGTAAAAACTGTTAAATGTTTGACTAAACGTTTTCGATCTTGCGATCATCTTCATTTTGAAGTGTAACGCATCCCACTGCTTTAAGTACATGTCTTCATTTCCATTGAGGTCAATTATTTTGCAACCCTTTAAGGTTATGATTATGGTTAATTTTCAGGAGCAAAGAACTTATTCAAATTTCTTTTCCTTCCTTAGTCTCAAATCTCAAAGGTCGTAATTTACATATTTTGTTCTATGGCCTCTTAAAGAAGTATGTGTTTGTTTAGTTTAATGTTGATAGTTGTCGGTGTTTTTCGTTTCGTTTCTTATTCATATTCTTTGTCCAAGCGTGCTGCTGTTAGCGTTTACTTGGTGAATTCTACTTACCATTTGCGCTTTACAAGGAGTTATAACATGACCTTTTCTCACTTGATTAGGATGGCTTTATCTCTTGGGATATGGGATATTACATGGGGCGAAAAAACAAATTTTAACCTTTTGTCATTAAATGCTCGTGGACTTCGCACTTTTGATAGAAGGAAGGCTTTTTTTAATTGGTTGGCAAAATCCACTGCGGATATCCGTTTCCTTTAAGTACATAGTACTTCAGAAGTGGAAAATATTTGGAAAAAAATGGAAAGGCGACATGTCGCATGGAAGTCAAACCAAGGGCGTTCTCATATTTATAAAAGACCAGTTGGACTTCGAATGGCAAATGATTAAGGTTGATTTGCAAGGTCACTATGTTCCTCTTGAGGCTACAATCCAGGATTCTCCCTTTTTTACTTTTAAACACCTATGCACCGAATAAATGTTCTGAGCAGCGAGATTTTTTCAAAACAATTTCTGAGGAGCTTAATGGATTGTTTATAAGGCGTGTAAGGCACCCCAAAGAGAAACATTTTACTTGGCGTCAAAAACTCCCATTATTCAGAGACAGTTAGACTTTTGGTTGATAAGCGACAGTTTACAGGATTATGTCATTTCTGTCAATATAAAACAATCTATTAAATCGGATCGGTCAGTGATAACATTACTAATTAATGGTGTGGGGGATGGTGAACACAGTCCAAGTTTTTGGAAATTTAATTCTACCTTAGTGAATGACAGTGATTATCGCTTTCTTCTCGATCAAAATATTAAAGATTGGCTTGAAGAATTTAAAGAGGTTGTTGATAAGCGGGTTCTTTGGGATTTGTTAAAATAGAAAATTCAACAATTCACCATCAAGTATAGCAATGAAAAAGGTCACAGTAGGAAAGCCAAGGTCAAAGATTTGGAAGAAAAATTACAGAACTATATCAAAAAATGGTGAAGATGACCCATCGAAAGAAAATGTTCAAGAACTAGAATGTTTACAAGCAGAATATGAAGAACTCTACGATTACATTACTCAGGATGCTATTATCCGTTCCCGTGCAAATTGGTATGAAAAAGGTGAAAAAAATAACCAGTATTTCTTAAATTTAGAAAAATCAAATAAGAAAAAAAGCTGTGTATGGAATATCGTTACGGGTGATGGAACAACTACAACTAATCCTAAAACAATTATGAATGAGTTAGAATCATTTTACTCCAATCTCTATTGTGAGGAAAATGGCGCTTATTCGTCGTCCTTTTTAGACGGCTTAAAGAATTTCCAACTTTGACTGAAGAATTACGAAATTCGTGCGAAGGGAAGATAGAGTATAATGAATGTTTTAATGTTCTCCAATCCTTTCAGAAGAATAAAACTCCTGGTAATGACGGACTAACAATTGAATTTTAAGTGGCTGTTTTGACTTTGATCGGAAAACATTTAGTAGATTGCATTAACTGTTCTTTCGAGTTTGGTGAACTCTCCAATTCCCAAAAACAGGCTATAATTACACTAATTGAAAGAAAAGGTAAAGACAAGAGATTAATTAAAAATTGACGACCTATATCTCTACTAAATGTCGATACTAAAATAATTTCCAAAGTTTTGGCAAACTGCCTGGAAAAAGTTTTGCCTAATTTAATTCATTCAAATCAAAATCAGGGTTCATACACTTATGACCTGTAAAAATTCTAGTTCTTGAACATTTTCTTTCGATGGGTCATCTTCACCATTTTTTGATATAGTTCTGTAATTTTTCTTCCAAATCTTTGACCTTGGCTTTCCTACTGTGACCTTTTTCATTGCTATACTTGATGGTGAATTGTTGAATTTTCTATTTTAACAAATCCCAAAGAACCCGCTTATCAACAACCTCTTTAAATTCTTCAAGCCAATCTTTAATATTTTGATCGAGAAGAAAGCGATAATCACTGTCATTCACTAAGGTAGAATTAAATTTCCAAAAACTTGGACTGTGTTCACCATCCCCCACACCATTAATTAGTAATGTTATCACTGACCGATCCGATTTAATAGATTGTTTTATATTGACAGAAATGACATAATCCTGTAAACTGTCGCTTATCAACCAAAAGTCTAACTGTCTCTGAATAATGGGAGTTTTTGACGCCAAGTAAAATGTTTCTCTTTGGGGTGCCTTACACGCCTTATAAACAATCCATTAAGCTCCTCAGAAATTGTTTTGAAAAAATCTCGCTGCTCAGAACATTTATTCGGTGCATAGGTGTTTAAAAGTAAAAAAGGGAGAATCCTGGATTGTAGCCTCAAGAGGAACATAGTGACCTTGCAAATCAACCTTAATCATTTGCCATTCGAAGTCCAACTGGTCTTTTATAAATATGAGAACGCCCTTGGTTTGACTTCCATGCGACATGTCGCCTTTCCATTTTTTTCCAAATATTTTCCACTTCTGAAGTACTATGTACTTAAAGGAAACGGATATCCGCAGTGGATTTTGCCAACCAATTAAAAAAAGCCTTCCTTCTATCAAAAGTGCGAAGTCCACGAGCATTTAATGACAAAAGGTTAAAATTTGTTTTTTCGCCCCATGTAATATCCCATATCCCAAGAGATAAAGCCATCCTAATCAAGTGAGAAAAGGTCATG
This sequence comes from Platygyra sinensis, assembly GCA_019787425.1. Classification (NCBI taxonomy): domain Eukaryota; kingdom Metazoa; phylum Cnidaria; class Anthozoa; order Scleractinia; family Merulinidae; genus Platygyra; species Platygyra sinensis. The sequence goes on along the minus strand of JAHPZR010022667.1, from coordinate 5,238 downwards.
TTATAACTCCTTGTAAAGCGCAAATGGTAAGTAGAATTCACCAAGTAAACGCTAACAGCAGCACGCTTGGACAAAGAATATGAATAAGAAACGAAACGAAAAACACCGACAACTATCAACATTAAACTAAACAAACACATACTTCTTTAAGAGGCCATAGAACAAAATATGTAAATTACGACCTTTGAGATTTGAGACTAAGGAAGGAAAAGAAATTTGAATAAGTTCTTTGCTCCTGAAAATTAACCATAATCATAACCTTAAAGGGTTGCAAAATAATTGACCTCAATGGAAATGAAGACATGTACTTAAAGCAGTGGGATGCGTTACACTTCAAAATGAAGATGATCGCAAGATCGAAAACGTTTAGTCAAACATTTAACAGTTTTTACCTTTTACTATTTTATAACTTCAAAATAAGTTTTCTTCAAATATAAATAAACTCTGTCTGTTTTATTTTTCTCACCTCCTCAATGCGGAGCTCCTTCTCCAGTAGTTCATAAATCACTTCTCGTCTGCCATCGATTCAGGAACTCCATGAAAGCGAAGATTCTCTTGCTGATTGTATAACTCTTGGTACATAATTTGGTCTTCCAGGCTCTTAATTCTCTCCAAGTGAACTCTTTCTTTGCTTCTTAACTCCTGCACTTCACTATTGAGAAAGGATACTCCTTTATCCATCCCATAGATGTCATCTCTAAGCATTTTGGCGTCCCATTGTACTTAATCGACCACATTCTTAAGCTTATTGACCGTAGTCTTTAGGTTGCTTACTGTCTCTATCACTGCTTCAAGTTCAGTCTCTAAACTTTCTAGCTTTACATAGAATGAGCTTCAGTTGCCTAGTAACATCTTCCATGTTTCTTGATGCCATGAGTGCTTGGGCTTCTTGGTTGTTGTCAGCGATGGTGTCGCCTTGGAAGGCATCAACAAAATTTTGTTATTTACAGATTCTCTTTCCTTCAGGTGAATTGGATTTGCTGTCTGAGTTACTGGTTCTTGTTTTTCTTTTCGGACAGTTAAAAGAGGTCTCCCATATGCAGAAAATCCTGCAATAAAATCAAAATTTCAGGATCAAGAAGAAACATGTCCTCACATGTTGAGAGCTCGACCCAATCTCGCACAATTGGTTATGGTCCAGTTTCTTACCCAGATAAATTCCAAGCTCCTGTAGAACTGAAATAATTGACACAGCTCCATCATTAAAATTGGAAACTGCCAGGAACACGCCAGTTCCACCACTACCAGACCAGAGCAGATTTCTTGGTTGCACACTGCCATATGAGGGTGTTGATGTCCTCATTTTTGTTTTGAGTACCACCATGGAGATGGCATGCAAGCAGATCTTCATCACTCAAAGCTTCAAATACATGCAGAGTGCTCTCAGCCACTGCCTTTGGGTGAGGATGATTGTGCTGATAGTCTGAAGTTCCTTTGACTACATCTTGTTGAAATCCACACCATCAATCATTTCCTGGTGGACAAAGGTCATGGTCAGGTCTCTCATTAGCAGACTGTGTGTGGTGCTATACTGCCATCACTGCATTCTTCATTGCCTGGAGATCATGGCTATTTGTCGCTGATAGCTTTCCTGTAATAAACTTGAAGATTGTCTATGGTGGTCTTGGTTAGCCTTCCAGAACCATTGTCTTGCCATCCTCAAGATTTGTCTGACCTAACTTTCTCTTTAATGGTGAAGTTGCGATCCAAGACGTTTCTGGACATGGCCCACACATTCCGATTTGGTTACTTCCAGATCTCCATAAACAGCCAGCTCAGTGTTCAATTTATGGGCCTTGCTATCATGATCTCCAAGAAATTCCGTGTGTCAGACAGAATGAACCTCCACAGAACACTGGAACATAGAAAGAATGCTATAGATGTATCCATGGACCCAAAATGATTCACTTTGCAGAGATGTTAGTGTCCTTCCCACCACACCTCAAACTCTACAGTTTCGTCTCCCTCTCCCTCTCAAGACCATACACTCTGCACTCTTTAGACATGATTTAAACAACCTCTACCTTCCCTGTTACAGTTGACAATGCTGTGACCACCCCATAGGCAGATAAGTAGTATCTTTTCCTCCAAGCTCCATCCCCACATACTCCAATGTTATAAAGACCATCATCTTCTGGCTCATAAAACTCTTTGGTTTTCCTAGCAGCAGTTTCCATGCTACTTTTTGCTTTAGTCTGTGCAGCATTACGAATTGCAGTGACACGGTTTTCATTCTTTGATGTCAGTATATTCATAACACCCACAAATTTGACAAGACCTTGTTGTCCAATTCCAATGTTCCTTGTTGAAAGAATAATCCTTCGGTTGACCTCAAAGGGTTGGCCTCTGGCGATTTTAGCAGAAGTAAAAAAAGTCTTCAGGTATGTGCACTTTTTTGATGTACATTTCAGCTCAAGAAGGTCACCAAAACCCTTCTTAGAGATCTCATCTTCCTCAAACAAATGAAAGGCCGCGGGCAAGAACATCCCCTAGATTTTTTGCTAAAATCAAAAATGGCCAAAACAGCTCCAAACTTCGCATACCAATTTGTTTATACCTGTAGAAAACTGCCTTGCACTTATTTCCCCCCGTTTCTGTCGCGTATTCCAGAAAGAAAGTATGCAAAACGCTTGCATGTCGGCACAGTCCGCGTCTTTTGAAACTGCTTTGTTACACAATACTATTAGCGTTGTTTTTCTTTTAAGTTTTTTCAAATGCTGACTTAAACTCCTAAGGTTAAGATTTCCCAGTTTTGTTAGGGTCAGGGTTACCGCTCGAGACCAGGGTTAGCGTTGAAGGTTAGGCTTACGGAACAAGGTTAGGGTTAGCGTTTGGGGTCAGGGTTATGGGTCGAGCTTAGAGTTAACGTTCAGGCATAGGGTTATTGCTTAGGGCTAGGGCTAGGGCTAGCGCTCGGAATTAGGGTTATTGCTTAGGATTAGGGCTAGCGCTTAGAATTAGGGTTATTGCTTAGGGTTAGGGCTAGCGTTCAGAATTAGGGTTATTGCTTAGGGTTAGGGCTAGCGCTCAGAATTAGGGTTATTGCTTAGGGATTAGGGCTAGCGCTTAGATTAAGTGCTAGTGCCTCGGTTCGGGCTAGAGTTAAGGTCAGGACACGTTAGGGTTAGCGGTGTTAAGCCAAGGGAGACAATCTCGACTTGCACGAATCGATACTTAACTAAACTCAATGAAAAGTGGCTAGAGAGAGAGAGGTTGGATGTTTTGCAAATCGGCTACGTCGGTGATTGAAATGTTTCTACGTGAAATTACTTTTTTGGTACAAAACTGCTCGTTCCATGAAATGATTATATCTGACAACACAGAAAGAGAAAGCCTTAAGCTAACACGCTGCTCATGCCGAAAAAAAGCGCATGAAACGGAAAAAACGCTGAAATACAAAGCAAAACTTACATTTGAGCTGAAGTTTTCTTCTTCCTATAGTCTTCCTATAGTTAGACCTGCGATCAGGCGTTCTTTGTCTTTTTTTCTTCGCGGCGGGCTCGATTCTATCGCAATTCAAAGTAATCATCTGCTTGGAAAACCACGATACACACACACGGAACGCTTGCTTGCGAATTTAACCGACCTGCGATTTCTCTTTGGCCCGTAAAAATGGCTTAGAAACTTCCAAGGTCTTCGAAGCACAGGTCAAATGCAACGACTTTGCTGCCTGGCCTTTCTCACCAGTTCCCGGCCGTGTCTGAGTCACGCTAACAAGTGCTATAAGTCGCGCACACGATGGTCACGGGGCTTTACGTATGAAAGATTATTATGGGATATCCCTGAAATTTTTGGAGCCAAGGATAGTGAGGCAGCTAATTTCAAGAAAATAATAAGAGTCTAGAAAGCACTTCTAATTTCCAAAACTGACACATGCCGAAGTTTGGCAAATGAACCATAAGTCCACGACGGATGCTTTGTTTTGGACGAAGAAGCGTTTCTAGACTCTACTCACGACAGACTTAAACCATGATCTCGGAACAACAACACCTCGCTTCTTTGAGGCATGCTAATGACTTTGATCGAGGGTCAAAGGCTTAATGATGCCAAATCTCCTACCAGGTGGGCGCAAATATTCCTCGAATAAGCGTTGAATATCGGTGGAAATAACGAGCAAACTCTGCGTAATAAACAGGTAAGTCAGCTCTGACTTTGTGTTATCGCTTTGCGCGCCAAAAGTGTAAGTCACTGACAATGGCAGCTAAAAAACATGTCATCCCAGATCCCTACCAGTAAAAACGGCAATTAAATTACAAAGACACGGAGAAGGTTTTTGAAAGAAAAAGAAAAACAGAACGGAAAAAAAAAGATATCACCGAACTCGAATCAAGCCCACGAGTGTCACGACAAAACAAATACGAAACAGCTTCGTTCAGCGCTTATCCACTTGAGCTAACGGAGCAGCAGTGCAAAATCATTGCCTTATAGTGACTTCATGCTTTAGCCAAACAAAAGGTTTCTTTTGTTTTTCGTTTAACAATAGATCTCCAAAAGATGCCGCTTGGAAAACTGAGTCAGTTTTGCATACGTTATTTCTAGACAACGAAGAGAGACACTGCAAAACAAACTTCAGAGCAATGTTTCTCAGGTAAAACAAAGCCCACATGCCAAAATTCAGCTACTTTTGAGCACTTTGAAAATGGCCAAAAAATCTAGGGGACGTTCTTGCTCGCGGCCTTTCAAATGTGGCCATACCTGCAGTGGGCACAAAAGTGAGGTGAACACTGCTCTGAGTATGGCAATGTTAATGAAGCAAAAACCCTCTGGAGTTTCAGATTGCTCCTCACTAGAGCTTTCAGAAGAAGAATCTTTTTGATGTATTTTTATTTAGTAATAGAAAAGGCTAACAAACTAACAAATGGCTCTTAAATTTACATCAGCAGCTTATGCTATACTGCAAGTAACAAAAAAGAAAACTACACAAGAAAAAAAAAAGACGACACGGAAAAAAATGACACAAAAAATATAAATGAATGAATAACCTCGCAATTACAGAGATTACAGAAAGCGAACCATCTAAATTTGGAGTGCTTACCATTTGGATGGAATTTTTGGTAATCCGGGGAGAATTCAAATGGAATGGTTCATCCCGGTGGAAAGTTTTCGGAAAAAAGGTAATATTATTTGAGATATTTCCTTTTTCCCGCTTTTACTGGAATTCACGAAAATTTCTGTACCATTTGTCCACTCTTACAGTGCCAGGCTCTTCATGGTAATACTTTCGCAAAAGAATGCTTA
>JAHPZR010022666.1:25000-32241 GCA_019787425.1 Platygyra sinensis | reverse complement strand
TGTCCATGTGCCCAGCTGTAAATGTGACATTCTCAGTTTAAATTCATGTCCCTCTTGAATTAAAATTCCTTAGCATGATAAACTGAGTCTCGAGAGTGCTCTCAAAACTTGCCTCAATTGCCCTAGTTTTGAAGCCAAAAAAGTAGCGCCACTGAAGCTGAGATGGCTTCAATACCGAAGTAAAAGTTTCAAATAAGCTTATGGTAAACAATATTTGGGCTTATTTTGTAAGAATTCCTTACGTTATGTGCCTTATGCTCCAATAGTGCAAGCTTCGTCTCCAAGTCCCAGATCTTCACTGTTTTATCGTCCGAGCCGCTCGCTAGAAAACTCGTATGAAGCTTGTCCTTGGAAAAACTAACGCTCGTCACCCGCTCGACATGGCCGGCCAGTTGACCCTCAAACACAGGCGTCGTCGAACTTACGTCTAAAAGATAAACACAATTTCTGGCACCAAATGCATATATCTTACTCAAACTACAGTCCGCCACAGTGCTGCAGTACCAATTAGGTGAAGCGGGAAGAACGAACTTCGACGCATCTGCGGCCATGTTTCATGTTTGGTCGGAAGCCGCAAATGCTGCGGAGGAACTGGCACTAGTTGTGTTGTTATTCAAGATGGCCGCCTCCAGAGGTACATGTGTTTTAGCGTTTTAATTTCGGAGAATTTGCTTTTTTTTTAACTGTTTTTTTCTTAATTCTTTATTGTTTCTGATTGTGTTTTAGTCGAAGGACTCTTGAAAGTCGCACAGTTTCAATTAAGGTAGGTGTTTCAGTGAAAATGAAAAAAAGCTCTCGTCGAACAATGTACAGAATGCAGGGCCTGTTTTATATCTGTCAAAATCTTTTGAACTGTAGTTTAGCCTACCCCTAGAACATGGCACATGGAAATAAACCAAATGCGAATTGATACAGATTAATTCTAATTCTCGAATTCTTGCGATATCGAGAAGATAAAATTATAAGCTTGTCGCTTCACTTATTGCTCCTAGTTCTCGCTTATATTTAGCTGCATATGCATGAAGTTCTACAACTTATCACCTGACCTCTAAGGAAGCTTTCTTTCCATCATTTTTGACACAATTGTTTTCAATTCCAAAAAACCCGACATGGATCAATTTCTTAGATCTACTCAAAGCATACTTTTTGAGGTAATAAGGGAAATGTATCTAGACTACTCATTTTCTCATTGCACATTAGCAACAAGACGATTTTTTAAATCGTGTAACCAGGCTTTAAAATTAATTTGTTTTAGTCTTAGCATTATGTGTGGCACAGGCGGCCTAAGCTCTCGTTGTGAGGAATTATTATGCAGACGTTCAGCTCGTGAAAAGTGACATTTAATCTTTATGCGAACGTTCAGCTCGTGAAACGTGACATAGTTACTGCCATCATCTACTGTTACATAACGACCGAATTTCATTACGCGAAACGTGACTCCCACTGCCTTTCAGCATATATATGCTGGAAGGCGTACCTGATTACATTCTTTGCATAGTGTGGGTTTAGCGTGACTTGTAATCGGATATTTTTGTTTACCCCGAGGGACAAACAATACCCAGGTAGGTTCACTGACCTTTCAAATGAAATGTATTTACAAAATTATGTTCCGAGATGAAGCACAGTGCAGCCATTTTCTTTGGTCGAATATTTAATTCACTGACTAGACAAAACTCCTGAGGGAAGGTATGAGGAAAAGAGCTGAAAAATGGCCTGTAATTGGCTGACGATGAGATCATCAGCGGAGGTTTGGGTCTGGCTAGGACTGGTGACAACATTGACGACATTTGGCTGAGCGGGAATTCGGGTCTGGTCACCGACAAAACGACAAAAAATAAACCGAAGACAAACCATAAACCACACCCACCTACAGCTGCGCAGTTAATTAATTATTTATCATTTGATATTTCATGAAAAATTAATTATGTCTGGATTAATGAAAACAGTGTCAATTAAGAATTTGTGCCCTAACGAGGGTTTTTTTCTCCAAAGATGACCATATAAAAGTTGAAAGGAGAGTCAGCCTTTTTTCTCTCCACTCGTTTATCTTCCTTTTTTTCAGTCCTTTCCCTATTTTTTGCTCTTTCTCATGGCTTGGAGGCTGCCTTTAGGAATTGTGAAATCAAAGTGAAATATGGGTGATTTAGAACAAATTGTTGACTAAGTTCTCATAAATCCAATCATAAATTATTTTCTGCTTATCAAAAAAGGAACTTGACCTTGCGGTCATTACTGTGTTCCAAGTTACACACAAGTGCACAGTGCCCAGCTACGTTCTCAATCACTAGAGAGTTATGGGGAAAAACACCAGCGGAGATTGAAGAAGAAAAGGGAATACCAGAACCACCAAGAGAGGTAACTGTAAAGTGCATTTGACATTTTCTTATACTCTTCAAATTGTAAAACCCAAGGAGGTCTGAGTATGTGACAAGAAATAACAACATCAATTGCAGTGCTTGAGAGATGAGAGGTGCAGTGGCCGAAAGGTCAGGGCTCTAAACTCTAAATCAAGGGTTCCAGGTGAGAGCTCTGGCTTGCAGTCAATGTGTAATTCAAGAAAATAACCTTACAGATCTCCCCCCCCCCCCCATCCCAGGTCATTCCAATCTCTTCTGTGAGGGAGGGGGGCAGTATGGATTCCTTTTGTAGAAATGCACATTGTGTTGTGTTCTTGGCTGATATTCTTTACTCTCACAGTGCCTCTCGTCACCAAGGAGAAAAAATAAGTTGTAGCAATATTGTGGTAACCTGACAGAATGCTGGGGAGATAAACCGCACCTATTTACTAAAACATTTTGTATAAAGAAATCACGGATGCGGGTTACCTGTGAAATCACCTGGACGACTTGCTGTAAATTTGATTAAATTAACACTTTTGGAAATTTACAAGAAAATGGTGTATAACAAACTAATAAAAATTCATAAAACTGTCCCAGAGTATGCATTGATCATTTCTTTTGCAACGTTGGCTTCTGCATGTAGAAATTTTATTGGAAAATTGACAGAAACGAGAAAGTACTAGTCAAAAAATCACATGGAAAGATCAAACATCAGTAAACAATGTGACCATACCAGTATAATTTGCTAATATAACATATGCAATGGTCACAGTTTGTTAAAGAGGATTTATGTGGGTCTATATTTAATGAACAAACAATTGTACGCTGTCAGGTAAATCTGAGTTGGCAAAATCTGGGTGCAGCTTATCTGTGAGTGCAGGTTATCACACGGTGTTGAGGAAGTCAAAATACTCCAGCTGAACTTCCTGCTACAGCAACAGGAGAGCTAGATTAAAGCATATCTACCAATCTTCTTTTATTACTTCCATGTGTAACATGTCTAATCCTCGGTAGTATAGTGGTGAGTATCCCTGCTCACATGGAAGACCAGGGTTTGATTTGCTTATAGGGAGGACTAGGTTCTTTTATTATCAGAGATGGGAGTTAAGCACTGAATGCTCCGAGCTACTGTAGCCGAGCTTACGAGGCTTACAATCCCAGGGATCTAAGCAACTTCAATACCTACTTGTTTTCCATAGCTAAACTCTGCTTTCTCTAGCATGATGTGACTATGTGTTGCTACCCCCCTCCTACCCTGCCCTCCCCCCCCCCCCTTTCCCCCTCTGGATGGGATGCTTTTCCTTACATGGTTTCCCTGGCAATTCACTGGGACAGTAATGTTATTCACCCTTTGGTAGAAAGGGGCACTGTGAGAATAAAGAGCAATTGCCTATGAACACAAAGCAGTCATATCCTGGGAAGGTTTCAACTTGGATTTCTTCAAAATCTATAACTTATTCTGGACAATGTACTAGTCAGTAGATGTACAGTATGCCTCTGACAAGACAGCTTCAATAACCCACTCCTCAGTAATTTTCACTGCTCATATAGTTTGGTCAATGGGAAGAGCAAACTGTATTTCTTAATTCTTGTAAGAGTTATTTCAAAGGTTTTGTGCTAAAATTCCTTGATTTATTTCTTTTAGACCATATATCATTGCATTAGGGATGTCAAGGGAAGCCCAACAAAGTTTAACTTGGTAGCTAAACAGGTAATAATTATATACTTAACTTTACTTCAAGGTCTGACTAGAATTCCAATCAACAAATTAACCTACACTCTATTGCCAGTCCAGTGGTTTCCAAGTATTGAACTAGGCACTCTCCTGAATGATCCCATGGGATCACTCTTCAAGCCAGGTTTTCTTGTAGCTTTTTGGCTTACGTTCTATGAAAGAACATTAAACTTGCATGTAAAGGACCATTTGTTTTTTCTTTTGTTCCAAAATATTTCCTTCTGATTCTTTAATTCTTGTCTCTCTTTTTTCTTTCTTTTTCAGATCAGAGGACTTCAGATTGATGAAGCAATCAAACAGATGACATTTTCTACCAAAAGAGCTGCAGGAATTATTAAACAAGTATGAAAAGCAAACAAGTGCTGTCATTTACATGTCACTTCTAGTGAACGGCGATCAAATCAGACTGTATACACTACACTGTATACATGCCAAAACATGTGGACTGACAAGTGTTTAATTAGGAACAAAATGAGTGATGTCTATACAGTGCAATTAAGAATCACTCGCAAGGTGCATGGCTCTTTCTTGGGGCAATGAGGGTGGGCTGCATGATTATTTGACCTGTTCATTTCTAGATAAGTTACATGCACAAGTGACAGACTTGCAGAAAAAAAGGCCTTAAGGTTCTTAGGTGACGGAATATCCGTTAGAAGTTAAATGCTAATTGCATATCTGAAAGTAGCAACTCCGCCACAACCATGCTACTCTCTTCTCCTCTGACCACCTCCCCACCCTGAGATATAGGCACTCTCTTAGAATGCATCATGTTAACAAGCCTAAGATCTGACGGAATCTTTGGTTGTTCAGGTAATAGAAGAGGCTCGGGTAATTGCAGTAGAAAAGCATGGTATTGAAGACAAGACTCACTTGTGGATTGGTGAGTGTTTATCTATTTAACAAGCTTAAAATTATTTTTGTCAAAACTTGATTAAGTTTGGCATGTAAGTCATCCCCACTGCATTCGGGGCGAGAGGGCCATCAGGCCGGAGCTTATCCCGGTTTCTGTAGCATGAAGCGACTAGGAGTATTTCTACTCCCCCCTGGATGGAATGCTAGTCCATCGCAGGGTTACCCCCAGCATTAAATTCGCCGGTACCCATTTATACACCTGGGTGGAGAGAGGCACCGTGAGAGTAAAGTGTCTTGCCCAAGAACACAACACAATGTCCCCAGCCAGGGATCAAACCCGGAGCGCTCGCTCCAGACTCAAGCGCGCTAACCATGAGGCCACCGCGCCTCCCACTGGAAGAGGCTCGGGTAATTGCAGTAGAAAAGCACGGTATTGAAGGCAAGACTCACTTGTGGATTGGTGAGTGCTTATCTTTTTAACAAGCTTAAAATCATTTTTGTCAAAACTTGATTAGGTGCGGCATGTAAGTCATCCCCACTGGTGTCTCACAATTCATTTGTGTGTAGTAGTGAAACCATATGATTATAGTATGGGTTGGACTCTAAAGGTTTTGCTGGGATTGTAACTGGCTTTGGTAAAGAATGCTATTCTCACAGATCTTTAAAGTGCAAAGAATGCAGTTGTAGGAAGATTTCAGCATGGTCTTTTCTCGAGCCTTGGCTGGCATTGAATGTGCAAGGGTACAGACGACAGGCAACTTAAAGGGGCACTGTCACGAGGATTTTGCTGTTTTAGGTCAATTCTGTGCTAGAATCATTACTTTAAGGCTTTAATCATAAACAAAAAGCTTCTGTAAAGCTACGGCGAAGATGTCAAATGAATTTTATGAGAGAGGGCTAACCATAAAAGATTTCTTGAGGATTTTTGGAACTCGTGGCATCAAAAATTGGCCAATTTTTTCAAATTTCAATCCATTTCCATCCGTGCCATCCGTAGCGACAGGCGACAGGAGACAGTTTCAGTACCTTCAAATAGTCTTTGATAACAAAACTAGATCATTAGTTTTGGAATTCAATTGATGTCAAGGCACCTTCTAGCTTTTTATAAAGTTGCCAAATAGCGTGTTAACTTGCACTCTCTGTATTTGTTTTTAAGCTGAATCTTTCTCGACCAAAGGACGATACATCAGGAAAATCCGCTATCATGCCATGGGACGTGTTGGAATAATGCACAAGAAATACTGTCATTACTATGTTGTACTCAAAGAAGGCACAGGTAAAGAGAAAAACAAGAAAAGACAAAGGAGACAATTGACAGAGTTGGAGAAGATCCAGAGACACCCAACACACATTAGGAATTCTTTATCTTGGTGGTGAAAAAGTTATTAAAAAGACTTGAAGTAAACTATTAATTTTTCTGCTACTGTGTCAATTGCTACAAGTTTTCTTGCGTGTTGTTTTGTCCCGAGTCAGACTGGGAAATATTATCTCCACCGTTCCCTTGTTAGGCCTCCACCAGGGCGGAAAGAGGCCCCCCGGGAGAGGCCCTGGCGTCAACACAGGAAACGCGTTAAACCAGCATATTCCAGGGGCTTGATTAATGGGGAACAGTGATAAGAAGGCCGAATGAAGACGACGAAAAAGGCTAGGGTTGGTTTTCAAACCCCTCACCTTTGTTTCCAATTCCACTTCAGTTCATTGTACTACTCCCAAGCCAACCTCGTTCCCAGGGCCTTTTCCCTTACTTGGGGGCGGGGCGGGAAAAGCCCCGTCCCCAAGGAAAAGGCCTACTTGAAACGAGGTTGCACCCAAGCTAACCGACTCCTGGAAGAGGCTACATCAAACGAGAAAACTCATGGACGTCAAAGACAACTGACAATTTTATTACAAAGAATACAAATAAAATACTATGCAGTTTTATATACATTGATACATTTCACCTACTAGTAACCGTATTTGTTCTTTTGCCACCAAGACAACATTAAAAAAAATTAGAACATTTTTCGTTATCTCCATTTGAAAAAACGGACCTGACCTTTTTCTTTTTGGTTTGTTTTCATCTAAAATCTCGTTTAACTGACTGGATTTAGACCGTTAGGCTAACGAGAACTGGAAAACGGAAACCGGACACTGGTATGAACAACTTTTGACACCTTGTTTTTCTCTCTTCTACAGGCGACAGTGCGTGCTTAGAAAACAACGCACCTTTAAAAAAAAAAAACTGGTCTTTTACTAAGAAAAGAAATCTTTCGTACAACGCCACCAAAAATTGTTTTACAATTGTTTCTACACTATTTTGCATACGAGCTGTGCAG
>JAHPZR010022666.1:17500-20000 GCA_019787425.1 Platygyra sinensis | reverse complement strand
TTTAATGAGACGTGTTGGAAAAATCCTCAAGAAATTTATTATGGTTAGCCCTCTCTGATAAAATTCATTTGACATCATTCGTCGTAGCTTTACAGAAGCATTTTGTTTACGATTAAAGCCTTAAAGTAATGATTTTAGCACAGAATTGACCTAAAACAGCAAAATCATCGTGACAGTGCCCCTTTAAAGGTGATTTTGCACGCAGACAAAATAACTCGGATATCTTGCGACAAAGACGTATCTTGAAGGCTACAGGCTGACGTGACATGCCATTTTTATATATCTTCACAGAAACATCAGTCAGGGACTGTCCGCAGTAACTTACCAAGAAGCCCTCGAGTTGTAGACAGAAGAGAATGGCATTGCCGATCTCTCTGAATCCCTGAAACACATCTGTCCTCAGGGATGAGTACTGCACGATCGGTTCAAGACTAGCGTGGTAGTATTCAAGGACACCTGGTAAAAAAGCAAGTCAAAAAATTGGCAGTGTTCATTTGCAGAAAAAATACAAATGATAGCAATTAAATAAAATTTACAATTAAAAAAAAACAAATGGGAGTTATGAGTAGCAAAAACTACGACAAAAAATTGCCGGCATAACGGAAAAACTCTCATGCGGATAATCCTGCCAATGTATAAACTTGACGGCAGTTTACAGATTTACATGAAACCACATCAAGACAATAGAAGATAGCGGGTTTACAATGAATGTTAAACAGCCTCCTTTCATGTGGCTTTACAGATCGTAGCACTGCTAGAAAAACGTAAATTGTTTCAGACTTCTCAAATATATCTTCATATGCAACAAAAGGAACAATGATGGTTATCCCTGGGGTGTTTTCCTTCCTTAGTAACTATTGCTATTTTGAGGCAAGAAACGCACTTCAGTTCCTTTAAACTAAACCCTATAGCGAATGCTTGCGAAGGTCTATTAAAAATGATAGCCAAACGTACATTAGCAGATACCTTCGGATCCGTACTAAAGCTTACCCGTGGATCCGTACTCAAAGCGAGGAAGGCCGCATTTCTTAGGCATTCCTTCAATAAGCTCGGCGATGTATGACTGAAGCTGACCTTGGAGCTGCGGATTGGGTAATTACGTTAGTACGACATCGATACGGGGGAATTTCAAATGGGCCAGCTCAGAGTTATTGCATGCACCGCCTTAAGAGTGTCAGGACTGAGCTTTAACTGACAGCAAATGTAAGAACTAGGCAAAATTTCAATAACCGAAAAAACTCTGATAACTCAAATTAAAGCTCCCCCATCCACACAAACAAACTGGTTACAATCTACTCCGATCCCTATATCCCAGAAGCCAGCTTGTTCTCCAGGATATTGACTAAGGGCGCGTTCGCTTGGGATATTCCGGAATAAGAATATATTCCGGAATGGAAATCCAGGTATTCCGAAATGACAATAGCTCCCAAACAAACGTTTACACGCATTATTCCAATTATTCTTATTCTGGATTGACCCCAAACGAACGCGCCCTAAGAGTATTCCCCGGGAGCAAATTGGGCACGTTACCCATATTACATTGAAACAACTATCATGACAAATTCAAAAAAAAGATCATTATATTCTATGTCGTGAGCTGCTTTATGACCTACCACATTCTTAATGATCTTCAGGAGTTCTTCGATCACCACAGCAATTCCTTGGTAACCCAGCAAGCGAGCCATGCAAGCAAAATGAATGTCACCGACGAAGTTACTGTACAGTGACCCGATGGCGTTAAACACGGAGTTTTGAAGCTGAAACACGAAAACAAAAACATTAATTTACACTGTTCGTCGGCATATATACTACGACCTACCAGTTCATACAATAGCTGACAACACATCCTGTTTGTCGAAACAAACAGGCGTTTCGTTGCTTGCAGCATTTTCTGAGATCCGACTACACCGAAAAATACGACGAAGCGCCACCGAGAACAGCACAATGTCTATTTGCTTAAGAAGTATTGTATATATGAAATAAATCATATTTGTACTGCGGTTGTGGATGAAAGTACAAATATGATTTATTGCATATATACTTCTCATCACCTCGCTGCACGGGAAGATGTGAACTCAATAAATTGACCTCGCTCCCAATGTGGGGCTTCATAGCTCAGTTGGTAGAGCATCGCACTGGTATAGCGGAGGTCACGGGTTCGAATCCCGTTGAAGCCCTGATTTTTTTCAGGCTTCTTCTTTCCAATTGCTTAAATTGGAAAATTTACTGCGATGATCACTCTTCACTTTGGTCTATACGCTTAGTTAATGTGCGGTTCTGAAATTTACCGCGCAAGTTCAACCAATCAGACAACATTATAGAACCACGTCGAATCGCAGGCATACGGGTCCGTCAAGAACCACGTCGAATCGCAGGCATACGGGTCCGTCAAGAAGAGAAAATCGAGCACGCGAATGTTTAAATGTAGCTGTTTATAGTGATCAATTCACTTAGCTATTTTATTTCACAAGCATTTCACAGATCATGTGTAATGTTCCAC
>JAHPZR010022666.1:0-10000 GCA_019787425.1 Platygyra sinensis | reverse complement strand
CAAAAACAAATCACTGTACTGAAAGTAGACTATGGTGTACTTTCAAAATCTGTATTTTGCTTTAACTTTCCTTTTATTCCTCACGTTCTGTCTCAAGTTCTCAAGCACTGACTGCATTTTAAGCGGGTGTCTGTAGAGCTGGTGTCCACAGAGAGGGGTTCCACTGTACATTAAATTTTGTAAAACACAGTAATAACCGAGCATCATACTCTCACACCTCTTCTTGCGCCATGCAGATCATCTAATAATATACTCACTCCATCATGCTGG
The DNA here is from genome assembly GCA_019787425.1 of Platygyra sinensis. NCBI lineage: Eukaryota > Metazoa > Cnidaria > Anthozoa > Scleractinia > Merulinidae > Platygyra > Platygyra sinensis. Next base: position 9,730 of record JAHPZR010022666.1, on the reverse strand, counting down.
GATTCTTGCTTTCTAGAATGTGATTTGTCAAGATCCATGGCAGCGACATCTCAATAGGAAACTGTAAATGCACAAAGAAAACAGTCAATTTCCAGAAATTAATGAATATGGGCTTAAAGTACTAAAAGTAGTTATTGCAAAGACAAAGATTGGTGAATCAGTGTCAGGACAAATGATTTGTTTCCTGCACAACTACAAGTACATGTAAGTCAGTTTAAACTTTCTTCCAGCATTTCCGGCCCTTGTTTTAACGTCACAATAGAGACTGAATTTTCCTACACCTTGGCATAGGCTGTTTTCATTTGAAATAAAAATAATCTTCACACTGGGCTGAGAGCCTGGGTAAAGGTTCTGGCATAAGTCTCTAAATTAGTCAGAATTCTTTAAAGTGGAGAGGTTGTCCAAACCAGATGCTGGCTCCTAGCACTGTTGTATCTTTTAATAGCATGCATTACTGGCTAATAACCAGCTCCTCTAGGATAGTTGGCCAAGAGATCAGTTCCTGAGCCCTGATCAGTTTGAACAATCCCAAAAGGCCATTATTGCACCAGCAGTGATTCTGACCTGAATTCTGGCACCCATTGTCAACTCCAGATAGAACTCTCTGAACCAAAGTTGAGAAAGGTCACAGCACTCCCTCAAAACTTCATTAAAATGAAGAAGCTGTTCAAAGAAGAAAGAGTTCTTCAAGAATGTCTCAATCATCTCCACTGTCTCTTTCTCCAGTTCCTTGCGCATGACTTTTTTGCCTCCTTTGTCAGACACCAGGGATTCCAGCATGGTGCGGACCATGTATAACTGTTAACAATAACAGTAAAGTAATGTTTAGAGCTTAACTGAAAATAAGCAAAGCACTCATTCTAAGACTGCAAAAAAAAAATACAAGCTGAATTCTGGTTATATATAATAAGCTCGGAGGAAAAAGTGAAGATATTTGCCCACTGATATATGTACATGTCAATGATGATCATGACTTCACTAGTTGGTTGAATGTTGTCTTTGTGGCTGATTAAAGCGATCTGGGCACAAAATTGTTTGCTAAAGATTGGCACTTTGGCCAGGTAGAGTAGCTACACAAATTATACTGTTGTTTTAAATCACTGTAAAATTATACGGTGGAGCAATGTGAGCATGCCAAATTAACTAGGGGAGAGAAGTTAATGCTCTGAGGAACCTGAAGTTTGACTGTATGAATGTTTCTTTAGCCAGTGGCATAACTACACATGAAGGACAGCTTTGACAGAGATAGAGCTACTGTGTACTGAGCACAATGTAGATGTACAAGTGCTGTTTGATTTCAGCTGACTTCTTTAAAGACTACTGCCTAATGCCATGTGCCTCATTTTTAGAACTTACACACTGACATCCAATTTAACTTAAGCCTTGGGTCAAATGATCAGCTGTACCAAACTGGTACCAACTCTATACATTGTACCTGGGTACTAGAAGGTCCAATGTCCCTATCTGGTATCTTGATGTTAGGCCCTGCTTTTGGGTCCTTTTCTCCTTTCAGAATTGGGTCCCCTCTTCCATGCTGTCCATCAGCCCAGTCCCCTCCAGTCTCACGAATGGACAACAGTATTCTAGAATACAGTGGTGTAAAAACAGAGCTTCAGCTGGTGGTCAAGTGGTCATGTAGTTAAATTACAAAGTGACAACTTCAAGGTTATTTAAAAAGGACACAACAACCACTAATATTACAAACTACTGCACTGTCCACAATGCATGTCCTTGTCCACTGCACATTCAGCGGAACCTGTTGTTCAGAGACTATTAATTTTTTTATCCTCATACACTTCCTTGAGTTCATGAACTTATTATGAAAGCCTGGATCAACATCGTAACAGAAAAAGGCTCACTTGATAAATAATGTTTCACTCACGTCTTTAGAAGGGTAGCCTTCTTGCTCTTAACAGCTTTCCTCAAGGGCTCCCTCAGGCTGACCTGAATAAAATCCTGCACTTCACTGTGTATGGAATGCCTGATAGCCTCTGAAAATTGCGGTTCAAGGCGAATCATCAAGCCATAGAGACCTTTGATCATGGCAATCACCTGACAGAGCAATAGAAAACTCATTGGTCAAATTCACCACTGCACTGCGAACAAAATACCTGGTAATGTACGGATATTGACGAACTGTCACTGCCATCTATGTCATCATCATCATCATCATCATTGGATACAAAATCAATGTTGAATTTGTTTTAGCGGCTTTTAGTCCACAACAGTCACAACCATGATAATTCAATAGGTTTATTTAATCTTAATGTCACCCATCGAATGTTTTTAAAAATGATCTTGCAATTAGTCATTTTGAATTTATTCTATTTCCCTTTTACTCCATCAAATTCTGAATAAAATCCATTTGAGAGAATTAATAAAAATGTATTGTATTATTGCATAAATGACTTACACAGTACATATACATGGATGTTCTGATCACCTCCTGTTGCTCAGGTCAAGTTACACGAATTATTGTCAAATATACGCAACATGCAAAGACCACTCAATCAATGGTTCCTTGTTTTACTCCTGCCAGATCATCTTAGCAGGAGCTCTTGAGAAATGGAACTTTACTAATGAGTTGAAAACGTCACATATGTGGGTTGTAATTGGTCGATTTTGGTCCATTTTGTTCATTGCTTTTTTCAAGGTTAGTTGATTGTTGCCACAATTGCGACTAACAGCAGCCAAAAACTTAAATCTTAAACTTCAGAGTTCAGGCGTTATTGAAAAGCACAGTAAGGAAATATCACTGAACATGTACAATGCTTGATGCAGCTGGCTAGTGCCAATCTGTACAAAGCTGAGTGAACCGAACAACAAGTGGACTTATGATTTTTTTTCCCGAATGCTTATACATTCACCCTTGTCACACGGCGGCCATATTGGATATGACGTATGTACTCTTAGGCATGAAGTCGAGGCGATGCGTGTCTAATCTGAGGTTTGCAGCTAATCATGCCAAACAAGGATCATTGTAGTGTGCCCTTGTGCTCAAATAACAGATCAAAAGATAAATTAGGAATTACCTTCCATCGCTTTCCAGTCGACAAATATGCAAAGGAAAGCTGGATTGTAAGAATTCATCGAGATGTTGCCAAAAATTTCCAGGTTAGTGATTGTGGTTTACGACTTCAATCTAGCAAGCTATATCTGAAATCAATTTGATCAGGTTTACAAAGTAATTTAATCGACTAGAATTATGTGTAGAGCCGAGCTGCTCTTCTGCTACGTTCCGTATGTACTTTTATTGCCCGTAATAAAACGTTACAATCGTTCTTTAGATTTCGAGAAGCATAAAGGTTTGCTCGGAACATTTCTAACATCGGTAGATTTTCGAACGACCTTCGCTGGGAAACGTGCATAATTTAACGAAAGGTTCATTTTTTTCTGTATTTCGCTATACAGTGCCTTCTCCAAACAATCAACAAATGCAGAAGGGACTGAATCTTTCCTGAGACAGTCGTTCGAAAGTCTGATGGTTTAAAATGTTCCGAGCAAACCTTTGTGCTTCTCGAAATCTAAAGAACAATTGTAACGTTGTTGCGGGCAATAAAAGTACCTAAGGAACGTAGTAAAATAGCAGCTCGGTTCTACACATAATTCTAGTCTATCAAATTACTTTGTAAACCTGAACAAATTGATTTCAGATAAAGTTTACTTAGCTAGAAGTCGTAAACCACAATCACTAACCTGGAGGTTTTTGCCAACATCTCGACGAATTCTTACAATCCAGCTTTCCTTCGCATATTTGTCGACTGGAAAGCGATGGAAGCTAATTCCTAATTTATCTTTTGATCTGTTATTTGAGCACAAGGGCACACTACAATGATCCTTGTTTGGCATGATTAGCTGCAAACCTGAGATGAGACACGCATCGCCTCGACTTCATGACTAAAGCACATACGTCATATCCAATATGGCCACCGTGTGACAAGGGTGAATGTTGTGCACTCTAGGGAATTTTAACTACATGTAGGTTTAAATGTCAGGAGTTTAAGCTGATTGTAGTTAGTTGTTTTTCACTAGAAACAGGGATCATGTTAATGCTGAAATTGTGTATTTTTCACAAGAAATCGTCAAAAAATGCAGTTTCAAACTTTTTATGTGTCCTTATGAGTCCCATGACACAAGAGCCTACAATGTACATGAAGTATGAACCTATTACTGTACATTAGCCTTGACAAGTCACATAGAGTCTGTTGTTTGAGAGACGAAGAAAAAGTTGAACAGATTGCAATCGCAAAATTAAGAAAATCATGGTTGCCGTATCGGATTTGGCAGAGTTGGAGACTGGTGACAATTGTACATCTGGGACATTTGCATAAGCATCTGCCATTTTGAATTGATACAATCATGTATCTCACTCGAAGAAACATGTATTGTGTATTCAGCTGAATAGGTCTATTTTCAGGCTGATATAATGGCAACAGGTAGTAAACATTGCAAATTTTTGGACAAATGGCCAAAGGAATTTCACTGGCTGCATGCTGCAGGCTGCAAACCGGAGGTACCCAAGGCAATACTTTACAAAATAATAAACCATGCAACATACAATGCACAGCATGCAGTTACCTCAACGAGTGAAAACTTTTCATCACTGTTGTAGTTATATCTTGTAGCCTACAAAAGGACAAAATTAATTAAAAACGCTAATTACTGACAACCTACAGTGTATCTATAAAGCCTCATTACATACTGTACATATAACAATTATTGTACTAAATGCAAAATAGCATGACTCACTCTTTCATATTCTTCAGCTTCCTCTGGGCAATTAGGATTACCATACTTGTCTGTCGGATGAAGAAGCTTCCAAGAGTACTGGCCAAATAAAAATACCAAAATAACGTTATTTTCACTTTGAAACTTAACCATGCCTGAACACATAAATGTCAGGATCTACATTTTGTTCCAGAGTTAAGGTAATTCCCCTGAAATAAAACTGACAATAGATTTTTGTTCAAACTTTGCCCACTGAATATTTATCATATGAGAACTTAAATTTTGAAATAAAAAAGGGGGGTGCCCCTGCTCATTAAAGAGCACTGGGGCATTGAAAATGACCCATTTTGGCATTATTTAATGCTTATTATAAGAACGCATTCCCAGTAATAATTGTAAATTTTTGTGACCGAGACTTGTGAGAACACGCATTAAACTGGAGTCAATGTGTTGTATCGGACACAAATAAACTTTTTAAGTTTGATTTAGACAGAAAGCTGAATTCTTGATTAAAATTTCAACCAAATTTCTTGACATGGTTACCATTGGGCAAAATAGAAAAGACCACAGTTTACTTGCTATTTTCGTTATTTATTCAATTTTCAGCAATAGGAATCAGATCAGTCTTTCCTCAAGCAAAGTTTATGATAAGTTGATCACAATGACTGAAAAAAAAGTTGGGGTGCCCGTGCTCATTGGTGAGCTATAGCCATTTTCCAACTGACAGCGCTCAATATCAAGGCAAATCTGCCATGTTTTCAATGTGTGCGTGCACGCGGGCGCGCTAAATGACGCCATAAATTATGCGCAGAAAGGATGCACAGTGCAATTGTGAGGAATAACCTTAAGTCTACTTCCCAGCAGCATGAAGCAAAGATCTACATTGTAAGAGTATTATGACTGACCCTGCGACATTTTTTTTCCCAACTTACCCAGAGAATTTGTTTAAGATCTTTCCCTTACACCTTGTTACCCCACAATTTTTCTATGGTCCCTACAATTTTTCTACAACACAAATGCAGTGTAAAGGAAATGTTCTAACATCAGGAAAACAATTAATATTCTTACCAGTTCCATAACTTGAGCAGTCCATGATGACAGAAGCCGCATTCCTCGGAGAGCAAGACTTCTCAACTCTTTATATTGCTCATCACTTCTTTGGCTGCTGCTGGAAGTGATCATCTGAAAGTTAAAAAAAATGCCAAACTACATCATGATGTCCAAGGGAAATCTGTAAATTGCAGACCATGAACAACTGAATGAGGTCATACAATCAAAACTTGTGCTTCTTGGACTCTAAACGGAATAATATTACTGACCCACATAAAAACATAGATGCCCTACTTCTTACCTCATTGTTGTAACGAGCTAGTTCACTGATAAACTTGACATGCTCTTCTCTTATACTGTCCATCTTTCCAAGGAGATTGTATTGAACTACAACCTTGTCTTCTGCTCCCTCCGCAGCTACTGCCCACTTCTCTTTCATGCCATCAAAATGAGGACACATCTTAAGGTAACTAACAAGAGCAATTTGAACATCTCCAAACAGAGGCACTACCGGAAATTGCTGTCATGGACAAAATGCAAAATTAATGAAAACAACATGATCGCAAATACATGTCCTGTTATTTCAGAAACAAGTTTTAATCTAAACTATATCAAAATTCTTGAACACGAATTGGCTATCAGCAGCATGATTTGAGCATTAATTGGACAGTTGCACATGCCATGTTTGTAATTGGACAGTACGTGCCATTTTGTGTGCGCTAACCCGGTGCACGCGGTGCACTACTGTATGTTGAATAAACCGCTGGGTTTTTCAGCATTCATAACGACGTTTTAAAATCGTTCAGCGCTCAATTCATTTGATGCTTTGTTCATTTCTCAAATTTTGTCATAGTTTTGATTAATTGGCAACAGGACATCGTGTTATCCAATTCAGTCTGTAATCATACTTGTGATTAACAAATCAGACTCCCGCTTCGCGGTCGTCCGATTTTGTTAATCACTCGTATGAAGACCGAATTGGACTCCACTCAGTCCTATTACCATTATTAATAACTCATGACCCTACTTAACAGAATAACTAAATTTTATTCCATTCATCTGTACTCTACCGAATAAGAGCCCCTTACCAGAATTCCTTACAGAAAAAAAATCTGATACATACATTCAAGCAGAAAAAAGTTATTTTTTTCTTTAAAATTTTATTCTAAATTGTTCGTCTCATATGGCAATTTTCATTACCTTCACAGGAATTTAAAACCTTTTGATCATGTTACATGTCAATTATTAAACAGTCATACAAGTCAGTTACTGACAGAGACAGCATTTCCTGGGCCCATGAGCGTCCATCTACAAGACGTAACACTTACATGAAGATAGCACACTATGTTGATTGCAGGTCCAAGTGATTGCTGGTAAGTTCAAAGTGAGAGATAAAGGCTATTTACCTTGAATATCTTGTCTATTTTGCTGATACTGATCCTTTTCTTTTGATCCATCTTAAGAATGTTGCTCTCTTTACCATCCATCAGAAAAATCAGGAAGCCCATAACCTACAGATATATTCAACCAAAGTATACAATCGGAAATAGATAAAAGACCTAGCATAACCTAAATGAATATGTACAACCCTGGATCTAACAACCTTGGCAATTAAAATGGAAAACATGGAACAATGTACTGTACCTTTAAAAGTACATGCTTATCATTTGGCGTTATGAACATGTTGCTCTCGTACAGTCTGACACACAGAGCCAGCACATCAGCCAAGACGTCATCGTATCCCTGAATGGTCTCAAGCCCTTCCTTTAACAAGAATGTGATCTTGTTTTGATTAGCCAAAAACAAAGAAAGATTCTGGGACTCTTCAATCATCGACACATCACCAGTGCCTCGACGCAGAAAGGTATCAGCTCTGTAATAATCGATTTACAAAACAGTGTGAGAGGCTGTCAAGATTGTAAACATAATGCACGTAATACATGTATGCATCTGAAATTGCACTAGGAGCATAAATTGATGGGACAGAAAGGTTACAAGTAACTAAAATATATGCATTATGTACATCTTATTAACCAAGAGCAGGGCTATCACTTTGCAATAATTACTAAATACTAACCTCTTAAAGAAAGCATAATCATTGTTAAGGCATGCCTTCATATTCTTCAAGGCATCCAGCACTGCAAACATGTTGATGAATTTTCCAAGAGTTAAAAGATATCTCTCTGATATGAAATCTTTCCTTCTTTCTGGGTGGCTCAAAGTTTTCACTTCCTTGCAGAATCTATTCACAGCATTTTGTGCAAAATGCATAAAGCTCTTCAGTTTGCGCACTTCTGGTTCTAGCACTTCCACTGTCTTCTCGTAGATTTCAATTCTGTTTGGTTGATCATCACTTTTAACCTTTCAAACAAAGAGCCATGTTCATCAGTTTTGTCTCTCTGAGTGGAATAATAGAAAAATTAGACACAAACAAAAATAAATCTCACCGAAGGAACAGCACGTGAGCAGCTTCTCCATGTGTACAACATCACTGCATACCTTCCACCTTCTTCAAGCATCTCATTCTGTCAGTACGAAATAACAAAAATAAAGGAGAATGTTTTGCTACACTGCATAATATCGGGCCATCCATTTGCATCTCATCGAATTTGATTGGTTCCTTTTGTTTCCACCTTTTGAAGCCTATTAATTTTGCCACCAACGGGACACAAAGATCTGACAGTATTATCAAGGGCGCCACATTCAAAGAGCTTTTCAAATAAAAAAATGTGACTGGCTGAGCCATTGCAGGGCTCGAAAAATATTTGAATTCCACCTTGCCCACTGGGCAAGTAACCCTCAAATTTTGCTTGCCCGGGGCACTTCCCCGCTTGCCCAAGTTCAAACCCAAGAATGGAAGTCAAACTACAGGGGTGTTTTAATGTAATAAAGCCATCTTGGCTGTAGTCCTCTTAGTGCTGATCACTTACATGTTTACTTACTTCTCCGTTCCTGTATTACATACTGGGTATATTTGTTAGAATTATACAGCCTTGAGTAAATTTGTTCAATTGTTCAAAGATCGTGTTCTACTCCTTGAATGTTCACCTGCATCTTGTCTAGCTCCATGAAATCATTGTGAAGAGAAGCGCACAAAATTTATAACACGCAGCCTAGAGTAAATTTGTTCAATTCGTCGAAGATCGTGTTTGACTCCTTGAATGTTCACCTGCATCTTGTCTAGCTCCACAAAATCATTGTGAAGAGAAGTGTGCGAAATTTATAACACGCAGAATTTACAACAAATTGCCTTCCCACTTCTGTTTTGACACATGCAGGCACAGTGTCGAATTTTGAAAAGCCGGTGAGAGCATATTTTTTCATTTGGGTGAATGAAAAATAGTTTCAGTCAAAGGAAAATGTCTTCGTTTGAAAGAAACACTATTCTAAGTCATCTTCCAGGAACTCTAAAAAGTATTTTTTTGACTTACTTATCCATTTCTTTTTAATAATGTAACACTGCATTGCGCAGTGCCACCCAACTTGCATGTTTCGCCGAAAACAGAGATTTACCTGGATTTTAGCATCAAAAATGCTGGCTTCGTTTTCAGGGTAAAAATATGCCACTTCTCAGTTTTCATGTACAATTTCTACAGTTTTAATATCTCGTTGTTGAGTTAAGTTTTGTACAGAGAAAATGCTCGCAGAGAATTGCTAAAATTAAGAAATCGACACAGCATTTTTGTTTCCAACACGGCTATATTTATCCTGAAAAGAATTTGATCAGGGCAGATTTTGATCACGTGCACGTGGGCACGTGTCACACAATCAGCAAAACAAGGCTATAAATTCTAATTTTCGTCAAGCTTCATCTAAACACTTGTTTACCCTTGAGTCTAAATCTTACTTCATTTCTTCTCAAAATCGTTATCAAAAATTCAGTTGGCCAATGGCTTGCCTGGGTCCTTGCCCATCCGGCAAGGAAGGAGAGAAAGTTACTTGCCCAAAGGGA
>JAHPZR010022665.1:0-43554 GCA_019787425.1 Platygyra sinensis | reverse complement strand
GCTGCCTGTAAATATGGATAATCCGACGTCAGGTCGGAAAATTCGAGTTTTCTTTTACTGCCTCAAGAAGATCCTTTTGGCGAGCAATTTCCAGAAATATACTCCAAAAGTTTCAGCGAGTTCACTCAAAGATGATTGCGAAATCGAAGTTCACGCTCGGTCGTCTTAGGTAAAATTGGCGAATTTGGTCAAAATATCCTTTATAGTTTTTCATCTAGCGCGCTTGATTTTCACGGGCCAAACTAGTCATTTAGATATGGTATACCCATAACATAGCTTTTTCTTTAGAATCTTTACGAGAGGTTCGTATATTAGAAGAGTTATGACCCTGTAAAATCATTTGAAATTTTACATGTAAACTAAATTGCGCTAGTCGTATTTTTCACACAGCCACGAAGTAGACAAAACGAAATTAATTCAAGATGACTTCTAGCTCAGAGGAATGATCAAATTGTAAACTATAAACTGTGTAAATATGAATTCCAGGCAAGTTCCCTTCTTCTGTACTGTCCTGTGACAATGCTCAATTTTGGATGAATTCCATCGGCCATCTTTATTGATTCAGCGGTATTTCGAACTTTCCACGGTTTCACAAAAATGTGACCTCACTGGAACTTGTAAATGTAAATGTAAATGTAAATTCAGTGTCAAACACAGGGAGTGCTTGCGCGATCACCCGAGCCAGAGGTTCATGATAAAGTGCTTGACAATACTCCAGGTCGAATTGAAATTTGAAAGTGTTGGTTTTCGAGGAAAGGGGAAAACCGGAGTACCCGGAGAAAAACCTCTCGGAGCAAGGAAGAGAACCAACAACAAACTCAACCCACATATGGCGCAGGGTCCGGGAATCGAACCCGAGGCGCATTGGTGGGAGGCGAGCGCTCTCACCACTGCGCCATCCCTGTTTCCCAAATGTACTTTTAAAGTACATTTGTGAAAATAGCTCACCAAAAGTGTCTTTTTGAGGCAATAGAAGAAAATTCGAATTTTTCGACCTGTCGCAGGATTCTCCATTTTTACAGGCAGTGGCTTTCAAGTTATTTTTAGATATTGTACCCAGTTTTTCCGCCGATTACTCGCGCGTTGCGTGGATGTTTTAGTGGAAGATCTGTTTATGTCGTTTTGTTTTGTTTCAAAGCAAAGCAAAACCTCCAACTTTATGGGGATGTCTTCTTTGATATTTTAATTATAAGCAAGGGGGCTTCGGCTCTCGGTATGTTTTAATACGTTTCGAAACCGGAGTTTAAATAAGAGACGGATGTCCGTTGCACAAACAATAGAGAGTTTAAGCATGACGTTTACGGCAGACGGCGAACGGCAGGGGTCACCTCTGATTTTCTATTCTTTTCTTGTAATCCTTAAATAAATCATACAAAAATAGAAAGGTATCTCTTACTATTTACTGCAAATGCAAATATTTTGATTCTACTGTACAGAGAGGTGGAGACAGACGGCAAAAGTTTCATTTTAGCCGTTTGCCGTTTGCCGTAAACGTCATGCTTAACCTCTCTATTGACAACTGAATGAACGGCAGATAAATGTTTAGACAAAGGAAACAAACGCGTAAACACAAGCTAGGCAACCAAACAAACAGATGGTTTAAAGTACAGGCAGACGATCGCCGCCCAAGAAGCAAAAAGGAGTTTAATTAGCAAAGGTAACAACGCCAAAGGAAACCTCGATTAAAAACGACTTTATATTCAATCCATGAATCGCGCGAGAATTTAGATTCATTCAGTGTGGCTTAACTGTCAGAAATATCTCAAACTGAATATCTCAGACAGCATCAAACTTCGAAAAAGAAATTTTAAAAATTGGCCATCGTGTAGTCGTATATGTTCTCTGAAATATCAGGCAGAATGTGGCTATTTCATGTTGTTGTTTCGTGACGCTATCAGAACCGCATAACAGCACAATCACAAGAGGTGAGACAATCCGTTACAGTACTTGTTAGTGCTCTGCTCGCGATAAGAACAATACTGCATCATACACGAGAGACCTTCTTCTACTAAATCTACAACGCGACTTTTTTATTTCGCATAGTTGACAAGAAAATGCGGAGAGGGTCCGGGGCCACTATCCGTTCTCGAAAGATAATTACAATTACTCGACCTCTCCCATAATTTGATTAACCTTGAAAAAGAACTGTGTTTTAATGATGTTCACGACCATTGTTACAGGGCATTTTAACTGCAGAAGTAATTCATGACGCAACGCCACACCACTCATACGTTAAGCGGTGGTGATTTTTTTCCCACACTTTTAACACGAAAAAGCAGAAAAATTCTGTAAGTGAGAAGTTACGAATTAGACTTACCCGGTGAACGGGTAACGCTAATATGCATCTTTTCCAAGGCCTTTGTACCTAAGTGCACAACATCAGCTACAAACGTTAATTGACTTCATTTACCTGATCCAAATTCCACTGACGTCGGCGCTTTTTTAATTGCTAATATCGTTCCAAATATTAAAATAATCAAAACCTTTTAAAACTGAACGCATCGAAAACGACCACGGTGACTCTTCTGTGAATGGGAAGATTTTGGGCGCGAAAGTCTTTAACATGCTAATCCTAATAACCCTCTTACCTTGATAATCTCTTGTTTGAGTTCGGCGCCTTTTGTTATTTTTGGACGCGCTGCGGAAGGTTTTTACGGGCGCTTAATGTCCCGCTTATTTCTGTAGAGGGTTCAGATGGGCTTGCTGGAATCATTCAGCAAAACTTTTTGTCTATTTCCGAGCCATTTAAATAAGCTTTTAATTCTCCAAAAACGTGCCCTTCGCTTCATGTATTTCTCTGATAGACGTGATCACGCAATTCCTTTATTCTTGAATGCTCATATTTTACCTATAAATTTTATGCACTACAAATTACTAGCCGAAACACTGCATGACGTAAGTAATGACCTTGTGCCGTCAAATCTGAAGGACCTGTTCGTTCCTACTGCGAAAATCCATTCTTACAACATACGAGCCTCGGTCTCTAAGAATTTGTTTATCCAGAAATCAAATACTGAAGTTAAGAGAAAGTCATTTTCAAGAATTGGTGCAAAACTGTGGAATGAGATACCAACCAATTTAAGAGCACTCCCTAAAGCTACCTTTAAAAAGAAGATACAAATGATTTTGTTAAAAATATTGGAAAATGAAGATTCTTCTAAAGATTTAGGATTCATCATATCAAAAGTTAATTTTTACTCTTCATAGCTGAACTTCCTCATTCAATTCCTTCCCCAGTTCCAATCCTGTTCTGTCCTAAATACCTCGAATTGACCATGTAGCCTTAATGAACTAATGAATACAAGTTTCTCTTAAGTAGTTCTTCTTTTGCCTTTTCTGTAATTCGTTTCTTTTAATTAAGGTTAGCAGATGTCATTTATTTTTATTGTTCCTGGCCCGCCTCGACTAGCTTTTGCTACCTGCGGTGCCAGGTCATTCTACTATAATATGTGTAAAATGTGATAATAAAGTTGTCCAAGTTGTCTGAGTTTAAAACCGTGTCATTTCCCAGCTTAATAATTTGCTGACTCCTGGCTATCAGTTGAATTCCAAAGAGGTTCCTTATATAGATAACGATGTAAGTTTCAAAGCTTTCTATCCATTAAAAAACGCGGAAGTGGTCACCTTTAAAACTGAGGCTGAGTTAGTGATAAACGGCACGACGATTAATTAACTTGTGAAAAATATTTTATTCCAACTGAAAATTTTAATTCGCTTAGGATCTGTCACAACAAACTCAAATTGATTTGCTCAGATTTACTTTATTTTTATATCTGCATTACATGTAAAAGTTACAGGTGCAGCTTAAGCAGGCCAAGATACTTTTAAGTCTTGGCTGTAGCTATCAACTTTTCTAGTTAAGCTTATTGAATGACATAATAAACTTGTACCTATTTACCTCAGTATTTGCATCATATGCAATCAGGGGAAACACTAATTCTACAATTTGGTAAACTTATTTCTACAATATGAAGATACACTTACTCGCGAGCACTGCATCTGGATGCTGCAGGTCATGAGTGCTTATTTACAGCTGTCTCGCGAAAGATTACAAAGTAAAAGTGTTCACGATAATGCCGAAAGATATCGTTATATTGGCGCTGGTTGATTAAGCGAAATTTGTTCTGGCGCAAAGGAAAATGAAAACTAACACATTTATTCAGATCGTTTTTTTCTCCTATATTGTCTGCTTTTACGTTTTTGTAAAAGAACCTTTCGCGAAACAATTTTATCATGTATTAGTTATCTTAATGCTCTGCTCGATAAGAAGACTTTGTCCTTTATTTTGTGGAACAGGTAATAAATCATACACAAGAAACTGATTATCTTATTTCAGATAGAATGAAAATGAGAAATGTGGAGCAGTTTCAGAGCCACCAGACATTTGAAAAACTTTAAGTGCCGGACTCTTAACGCCTTTCCCAAAATGTATTTACCCAAGAAGTTGCATTTTTTAAAACATGCTAAACTCAATTCCACAAAGAAAATGTCACGGAACTCATTAAGACTAAAATGAGCATGTTTCTAATACTCCAAGCCCCGGCTAAAATATTGCATTTCAGCACTACATATCGCACCTTGGTTTGCCCAGTATTCGAAAGCCCAGTAAAGCGATGCCAACATTTCAACGCAACATACCCTGGCGCAACAGTGTTGAACGCCAAACGACTACAACATCATGCAACATCCCGAAATGCTGCATAAAAAGATTTCACCACATTAAAACTTGAGCTGACAATACCCAACATGTCGCAAGACGTCCCATCAGGGGTGGCCAAACCCGTGTAGCATGTTGCGCACAATAATGTTACGATATTTAAGTTGGGTTGAAATGTTACGATCATTTGGCTGGGGCTCTATACCGTTAAGTTGATGAACATGAAAAGCGTTGGTTCTACACAATCTTCATTAGGTAGTAATTTACTAACAACAAGACATACCGTTAGGAAAATACCGTGTGGCAATAAAGTTTTCACGGGAGTTTAATTTTTCGGTTTGACCATTTTTTTTTGTTTTCCTCGACTAACTTTCGCGATATGGAAAGACTGGTGTTTCCGTTGGATGTCCTTTTTTTTTCAATTTTCAGGAAGACGCGTTTCCTAGAAATACAACAACTTCAGCGTTTTTAAATTATGCTACAAGGTAATCAGTTACTCTATTACAATTACGTCTTGCCCAAGTCTGGCTGATTGTACTTGAAAACGGTTCTTAATTGTTCCCGTAAACATTTTAACAGCTACACCTGTAGTAAGCCATGTCGGCAATTTCATCGTTAAATTTATGAGGCGTTTTATCAGATTAATGGCAACAACAAGATTCATTATCTGAGGTTTGTATGTATAATTTTGCCAACTGCAGTAAATTTTTGCGGAAAAATTTTGCAGGAACTTTAATTTTGTTGGAACATTTTTTCGGAAATTGGTGAAAGAACCGCAAAAATTCGTGCACAAGGTAATCCCTTCGAGTACTCAACTAATGTTCATTGGCTGGTGTCGCAGAACGCTTCTTTTTAGGTGACTTGCCCTTCTAATTCCAAGAGGCTATATATCTGTAAAAAGAGAATAAAACAGCATTATGTCTTAATAAGAGTCCCAAATGTTCTACGTAGAGGCTGATTTGTTTTCGTTATAGCCAAGTTTTACCTCTACACTATGTTTTTTTCGTTACTAAAAAGCTCTTCTTGAATGGCAGGAGAAAGGTGTTTATCTTTGAATCATCATCAGCCAATAACATTGCAAGTCAAGCGAAGCGGCTTCAAATGACTGACGTGAGTCAAACGCAATTCACTAGTAGTAGCAGTAGCAGAAGCAGTAGTAGTAGCAGTATCAGTAGCAGTAGCAGTAGCAGTAGCAGTAGCAGTAGCAGTAGCGTAGCAGAAGCAGTAGCAGTAACAGTAACAGAAGCATGCAGTAGCAGTAGCAGTAGCAGAAGCAGTATCAGTAGCAGTAGCAGTAGCAGTAGCAGTAGCAGTAGCAGTAGCGTAGCAGAAGCAGTAGCAGTAACAGTAACAGAAGCATGCAGTAGCAGTAGCAGTAGCAGAAGCAGTAACAGTAGCAGTATCAGTATCAGTAGCAGTAGCAGTAGCGTAGCAGAAGCAGTAGCAGTAGCGTAGCAGAAGCAGTAGCAGTAGCAGTAGCAGAAGCAGTAGCAGTAGCAGAAGCAGTAACAGTAGCAGTATCAGTAGTAGTAGCAGTAGCAGTAGCAGTAGCAGTAACAGTTGCAGTAGTACTAGCAGTAACAGTAACAGTAGCAGCAACAGTAACAGTAGCGGCTGCTGTAGCAGAAGCAGTAACAGTAGTAGCAACAGACAGGAACAGTAGCAGTAACAGTAGCAGTAACAGACAGGAACATTAGCAGTAGCAGTAACAGTAGCAGTAACAGTAGCGGTAACAGTAGCAGTAGCAGAAGCAGTAACAGTAGCAGTAACAGTAGCAGTAACAGTAGCAGTAACAGTAGCAGTAACAGTAGCAGTAACAGTAGCAGTAACAGTAGCAGTAGCAGAAGCAGTAACAGTAGCAGTAACAGTAGCAGTAGAGGTAGCAGTAATAGTAGAGTACAAGTGGTGGTGGTGGTTGTGGTGGTGATAGTAATAGTAGCACTGAGTAATGAAACTGAGATGAGATCATCGCAATTTTAGCTCGAAAAACTTTTTTAGTGCTTCAACGGCATTCGAACCCATGCCCTCTGCGTTAGCGCTGCAGAACTCTACCAAATGAGTTACAAAGACCGTAATTTATCGAGCTAAAATTTGCAATTGCCTAAATTGCGAATACAGCTGCGAAGATCACATCTCGATTTCTTCTGTATTTCCGCAGTTCAAATTAACTTCATTTCAGTAGCAGTAATAGCGGAATTTAATTATTTTATTTAATTAAAAAAGTACCTCGATAACTGTACAGCTCTATCCTCATAGAGATATGAATTTGCCATCCTGTTGGCTTTATCCGTACGAAACGTGCCCTGATTGTTGGATTTAGATGGTGATAGACAACGGTGTCGTGATCGTCATTGCCATCGAACTCCTAAAAATAATATATAGATTTAGACCAGCCCCAAAGCGTAGCTCCTTGGCCGGTTTGTTCAGTGCCCGATTAAGCTAACCCAGGAAAAGGTAGAATTTTGATTTGAGTTTCATAACTTTGCGGTGAGGTTTTCTGTTTATTGTTTGGCTTTCTGTTGTGAGTTTTATAATCACCATACACACAAAAGCAGCAAAAAAAAACATTTGTATAGAAGAAAAAGTTTTAGTTCGAACAAATTTTAATCCTGGGCTAGGGTTAACCGGCTTCCGAACAATCCTGCCGTGTTTTCAACAAGTTAACCTGACATGAGCTCGCGGTCCAATGGAAACCAGCACTAGGTCAGCGGTCAACTTCGAAAAACACGTGACCTCGATGAGTTGTAGACTTGAGCCCGCGATATGGTCATGTGATTCTGGTCAGCAGATACTTTGTTATGTAATGGATGTCCAATATCAAAGAAGTACACGGTAAATCAAGGCTGCATGTCTCTGTCAACCTATTATTTGAAGGATGGCCGCCATCTTGGGCGACTCCGTCGTCGCCGTCGGCGCCGTAGTGCGTACGCGACCACGAGCCAGCCATGATAACCATGAGAAAATTAATTCATGGGTTTCCTTCAGTTTTCTACATGGGTATGGGGCTCCGCTTGGCGGCCCTTGGGGCCGCGGGAGCTCCGCTATAAATAGTGGTAGGAGACAAACTGTGTTCTTGTTTCGGTAAACAAACTGGTTACTTCCATTCTTCGTTGTTACGATTAAAACTTTTACAACCCATGTTGCATTTTATTACGCACGAAATAGAAACGACAAATAGCAGATAATTATGCCTGATCGAAGTTTTTGCCTTCAGTAAAACAGGTCACGGTAAAAGCTCTGACGAGTTTGAAAAAATTGATTTAAAAAAGAGAGGGTAAAAGATAAATAAATAAATAGGTTTAGGGCGAGTCCGAATAATAAAAAAAACTGCAACTGAGGTCACAGTTTTTCACTACACGGACCTCCCAGACGGCAAATCACAAATATATCTTAAAAGAACATCTTGTCTTATAAATCCATTAGATATTGCCGGTCGCCCTTACACGATTGGTCTAAACGTGTCACGTGACCAAATAGTTATTTCCCACCTAAAACTGGAAATATCCGAGTGATATCCAGCAATTTTCAGATCCCGCATATTGCGAAAAAGGTTTGACGGATTTTCTAATCCTCACCCATTGTTACGCACATCAGTAAGAATACTAGACTTAAGCAGTAAAAACGAACGATCGTGGAAAAAAGCTCTTATAAAAGACATTTCCTGCACCAAACAGTCAAATTTGTTTTTGTATTTCTTAAGCGCTTCGAAACCCCTTAGGACGTCCTGAGGCCTGATGTCCTGAGGCATCGTCCCGTGCACGGTCTTTACATCCTTTTACACGATTGTGTAAATGTCCGCGTGTGTAGCCTACATAACCCGCATCACATAGGTCACATTGAAAACCATAAACAACACACTGCTGATTACAATTGGTGGCTTTGTTTATTTCACATTTAGCTCTTGTTCAATTTTCCAGTTCACAAACACAGGCTAGATGCTGGTGTGTACTTTAAAGCTCAAATCCTTAAGTTTTTTGCCTCACAATGTCTGTTTAGATTTGGTCTTTAAATTAGTGGTAAAATTAGTTAAACCGCGTCATCTGACTCTTAAGATGGTGATAAAAACTGCTGCTCGTCACAACCATTGGGTCAACGAAACTTTTGATGGTTGAGTTATCGAGGTGATTAGGGTACTTCAAACGTGAGGATATTGTCTTTAGACGGTCACATTTGTCGGGAAAATGTGACCAAGACGAAGATAAACGATATTCTCGATCAAGCATAGTTCTGAGTAAACCCTTCTTTTACCTGCTTTTACTGATTTTCAACATGACTCTGATGGTACGGTGCAATAAGTGAGCTTTATACTAGACTTACAATACTTCTTATTCAAAATAATAAATTCCATCACTTGATGTTGTACACACACTACAAAGATATGATACGATGCACGTTATGCTGACTAACAATACTAATGCTTACACTACTTACAGTACAGTACGATGACTCATGTTGCTTACAATACTAATTAACACTGCTTACACCACAATAACAGCTGTATCGTCTGCAAATTACGTCAATCTTGCTTCACGCGAGTTAACAGCGCCGTAGCTAGTAACAGGCCAACCGAGGCACTTGCCTCGGTCATGGTCATGGTCACGGTCATGGTCACGGTCATTGGCTTTTGTTGTTTATAGTACCTAATACCTTGGAAGAGAACTCAACCATGGACTGATTGCCTCAGTCATAAGTTATTCGTAGACATTGCCTCAGTCAAATTTTTTTTTCTGGCTACGGCCCTGGTTAAGTGGTCGGGATCATGGCGGAAAGTTAGAGCCAGAATTTTCACTGCAAGTACAAATAAGGATAATACACACAAAAGCGTCCACCTGAAAAAATATACTCAGATATTTGTTTTGAACATTATCTGTTCGTCAGAAAACTCAGATTCGCCTCTCGGAACATACAATGTCTGCGGACAAAGATCCGAGCACATTTTCGCGAAAAGTGGAGGCTCTTGTTCATATACTAGTTCCATTTACCGCATCTGAAGATTCTCCTTGTCTCTTGTAAAACAAGAATGATGCTCCATCGTCACTGAACTGCAACTTGTACTTCGTTACCATCTGTGCCGGAGACACGGAATTCCTCCCCTGTGTAGCCACATGTGTCACAGGCGTGATTTTACCAAGATCAACTTGAAGCCATTGGTTCAAATCCTTCGTTAAACTTGACCAGGAGCCAGACCCTCTCCAAATTACAGGAGTTGACCACTCCTTTGTATACAATCTTGCACGCTTGGGGCCGTATCTACTATCATACACTGAAGAAGCAGATATTTGCGAGTCTGTAATGGCACCGCTTTCCATACCAAGAGCTTGCATATCGCCTATAGAGTGAAAGAGACATCGTGTATAAAGCTGTTTCGGGAAAGGTTGACGGGATGAAGAGTAAAAGTTCACGCGACAACCCTAAAAGTTAATATGGGTACATGGCTGAGGCACGTGCTGAATACTGATATTTTAAGTGGGGAATTCTCCCTATAAGGCCTAAACGGGAAGGCTCCACCTGAGAGGAGTGACCCTTGCTGTAATAATCTAAAGCCTTTTGTCTTTGTCTGAAGGTACAAACAATTTGAATTCAAGGGTTGGATTGAAACCCGGTTACCAAAACAGCCGTATAGTTCCATCCTCATAGAGATGTAGTTGTTCTTTGCTGTGGGTATCAGTCTGATGTATTGTGCTTTGATTGGTGGAGTTAAGTGATGTTTAACCACGGTTTCAGTATCACTGTTTCCAACGAACACCTGCAGGAACACAAATTAAAAAAACGTTCATAAATGTTTCTTATGAAATTCTTACTTCTTCAAGTGTTCTTGCTAGAATTGTTTCAAACCTCTCCCAAACGTGTGTGTTGAATACTGTGCATTCCTGAGGTGCAATGACTTACCATCTTTATGATTGGCTCAAAGCACTGTTAAGAAGGCAGTTCTTGTGAAATAGGCTCATTCCAATACAGTTAAACATTTGTGCCAAAATGATTATTGAAAAACCAACTGAATTATGTAATAGTTATTTCATTATGATTGCAAACAGTCAATCAACTTTTTGCATTGACTGATTAATTTTGCACCTCGTTTGAGCATTTTATTTTACAATACTCTAAGCAAAAGTCATGGTGTTAAAAGGTAAAGCCAGGAACTGAGCACGTATTAATACGCGTTAAAAACATGACATAGTCGTGTCTAGAAATAGAAAACTATCTTAACGACTATCTAAAAGATATTTACAAAGAGAGGAACTATTGATTACAATACGATAAAATAAAAACTGTAGAACAATAATAGGATACGAATTGGACTACTCCAATGTTAACTTTTTTGCTCCCTCAAATATCAATTTGCTAATTCATACTCTACGGAATATTTAACAATTATTCCATGAGCGCGCGTTGGATATGAGATGATAGTATAATATCTAACAAGCGCGAGTGGAATAATTGTTTTATTAAAAACGCCCCCAAAATATAGAAAAGTAGACTACAATAAAAACAAAAAGGCCCAGAAAATCACGCATACGCTCGCCATTTTTGTAGATCATGGTATAATGGCTCATATACCATGATGGATAAGCCAATGAAAACTCTCGAATTGCATTATCCAATGATCCAGTTTTTAATAAAGAGAGGATATTACATGACCGCGCGTGGATGTGAATTTTATATTCGAGTGTTCAACTAGATATCTCACGAGTGAGCGTAGCGAACGAGTGAGATGACGAATTGAACACGAGAATATAAAATTCATATCTACAAGCGGGCATGTAATATTCTGTTTATTGTATAAACATACTAATGACGTTTTTGACGATTTTCCGAAGATTTCCGACCACTTTCCGAAGATTTCCGAAGATTTCCAATATTGTTCCGGAGGAAAGACGAACTTTTCCAAACGTTTTTCGGACATTTTCCGAAGATTTCCGATGAGGGACCGATGATGTTTCGATCATACAGCAACACATCTAAGTTCTTTTTAAGGGATTACGTAACCATAGCAATGATGATCATTTTAGTTACAATGGGAACTCTAATATCCTCACATGTGAAAGATAAAAATAGTATCTTCACTGCGTGCGATGGGGATATGATTTTTTAGTAAAGGGAAAAATCCTGGTATTTCACAGGTGTTTATGTAATAAAATATGGAATACACAAAGTGGCTATGGTGGATAATGTATATTGCTTTGCTGTGCTGTGCTTTGCTTTGTTTTTGCTCAGTTTGACCTAAACGATTCAAGGATTTCCAATGGAATTCCAGACAGGGCGGGAATTCTGTTGTGTAGAGTTCTGGCGATAGTTGCTTGTTAACCAACCAAAGTACTTTTGCAATAATTCAAGATGCTATATTCTAACCTTATCTGTGTTCTCTCCTTGCTGTTTATAAACCTGAAATGTATTTCCATCGTTACTGTACTGTAACTTGTACTGGGTCACCCATTGGCTGACATTATGTCTCCCTTGGGTTGCTACATAAGTCACAGTTGTCTCAATTCCAAAATCGATTTGAAACCACGGATGTATATCATTCGCTCCTGCTGCCCATGCGCCGTTAAAACTGTTGTAGTGTAGTCTTCCGTGACTTGGAGCACAATTTGCATCATATTGGGAGGACGCTGAAATCTGTGCCGGCGTTATCTTAAAGTTTTCCATTCCCAAAGGAGCCAGACACTCTAAACAGTAAAGAAGATAAATGATATACATATATAAAATAAGTTTAAAACCAAAGAGTGAGTTGAAATCCTCATCGGCTATTAGAGTACTCAATAGTTAGACTAGAGCAACAGATAATAATATAATCGAAGAGCTGGATTATTCGATCCAAGACATTTAATCGCTACTCAGAGTTTTATGCTTTGTTGGAAGAAATCATCGGACGACTGCCAAAGACTGAAAACGGTTACAATCAGAGATATATGAAAAATTGAGAACAATACATGCTGAGTGTGGCACGTGGCGTGTCTAGCGGGATGCTACGGCTAATTAAATGATGACATTTTTCAACAAAAATTTCCTAGAGTGTCTATACAGCACGATATAAGTTCATTTCGATTGTTTAAAGATGACATTTCAGGTTTACATAGAATAAAATATTTCTCCCACAAACACAAATTACATTTCTTTGTCACATTGGAATAAGATCGAGCTTGTTTTGTTTTACGCCATTTGATGTTGTACTCAATTTACCGGTCTTTCAAGTTCCACACATATTTACTAAGTTCAGTTGCGTTTCTATAGCGTTCGTTGCGAAACTGATGAGCTTGTGTGACTCTTAACCATCCACCATCAATTCTGAAAAACATCCCCGATTCCATGAACAAACGGGTCTCCGAAATTTCCTCTGACAAAGAATGCTTCAACAACGCAAAACAAGTATATCAACAGGTCCACTCGACAAAAGCGGTTACTGTTACGACCTTTCATATAAAGTTACACCCAGTCAGACAAGGCACAGGACCCGACAACGCAACATCATCTGGTATAACCCTCCATACAGCAGGAACGGGGAAACAAACGTTGGAAATGCTTCCTTTCCTTTTTTTTTTGACCAGCACTTCGCAAAGTCTAATCCCCTCCACAGAATTTGTAACCAGAACATACTTAAATTAAGCTTCAGTTGCATGAATAACGTCAAATCGATTATATCAAGCCACAACAAAACTGTAATTAGCAAATCTACAAATTCTGACAAAGATAAGAAAAATTGTAACTGCCGCAAACCAGAGACATGCCCCATGGATAGAAACTGTAAATGTAGAAAGCATAATTTACCAAGCCGAAGTCACCTCACAAACAACTAGGGAAACCTACATTGGACTTTGTGACATCACACAAGCTCATTTCGTCACGACCGCTATAGAAACGCAACTAAACTTAGCAAATATGTGTGGAACTTGAAATACCGAAAATGTCATCTTTAAACAATCGAAATGAGCTTATATCGTGCTGTAGAAACTCAAGGAAATTTTTGTTGCAAAATGTCATCACTTAATTAGCCGTAGCATCCCGCTAGACACGCCACGTGCCACACCCAGTATGTATTGTTCTCAATTTTTCATATATCTCTGATTGTAACCGTTTTCTTTGGCAGTCGCCTGAAGATTTCTTCCAACGAAGCATGAGACTCTGAGTAGCGATTAAATGTCTTGGACCAAATAATCCAGCTCGTAGATTATATTATTTATAAAATAAGTGTACAAACGTTAGGATGCGAAATAATTTCAACAGATGTGAACTCAGGCGTATTCAGGGATTTGTATTTCAGCAGGACAGAGATTTGCAGTCAGACTAACTTGGGCTAGAAAATGGTGGGTTAGTGTAGATCGCAGTGGTCTATCAAATGGATGAGACCGCAAATGCAGATTAATTTATACATGGAATAAAATTACTAGGGTTTGTAATCATACCCAACCTAGAAGAAAGTCTGTTTTATACTTACTTTGTCTTGGAAAGCTCAAACCGTAGAAATCCGAAAGTAACGCAGGATGGCGGTCACGGCTAGAACTTACGCTTCGACAAAGTACAACACATTCACTATGCGATAAATAAAGTTGAAGGTGTGTAATATGGTACTTGTAACAGTTATGCTTTGTTGAGGATTAGTTTTAGGATTTGGATTAGTCCATTAGATCGTTACTCCCAACGTTAAATTAGCCGGTACTCATTTATACACCTGGGTGAAGAGAGGCACTGTGAGAGTAGAGTGCCTTTCCCAAGAACACAACACAAGGTCGCCGCCGGCAACGACTGGAACCCGGGCTGGTCGATCCGAATTTTAACGCACTAACCATGGGGTGTAGGGGCCTCCACGTTAATGATAAAAGCGAGGGTCAATTACCATAACATCCGTAGAGTTCCATCCTCATGGAGATGTGGTGATTCCATGCTGTGGATAACAGTCTGATGTATCGTGCTTCGATTGGAGGAATCAAAGCATGTTTCACCACGGTGTCCTGATCACTGTTTCCAGCAAACACCTAGTGATAGTTACAATAAGCGTCCATATTTATACGTGAAGTGACTGCGTCAAAGTGTAACGTTAAGTATCTTTAATTGAACTCCTCCAAGACATCTTGATAACAACCAAGATGGGATGAAACTGACACACGCATAAATCACAGGCGACTTCAATATGCACATTTGGGTAGATACCACGCAGAGTATTCGCACGCACCAAATATTAACTAACTATGCTAATAGATATCGACACACAAAGGAAGTCAGCTAATTTTATTTCCCTCAGAAATCCGTCGCACAGATAAACGAAGAGCTAACAAGAACAGAATTCGATGGTGCATTTTGCAAAAGAAGTAAACTTCTAATCGATATATTTTTTTTTCATTTTTTCGCTAGACGTAGAAAATCGGTAGAGAAAATGATCCATCAAAAATATAGGGGTCACCCAACGTGCAAGATCTTTAAATCCAGGCAATGTTGTAGGAATGACCATCTGCCCTATCATTGTTCATTTTATTACTTAGCGCGCACACTCATGCATGACGTGGCATGTGCATTTGCGTGCGCAGTAAGGATGCGCAAAAACAATTAGCGCGAACTTACTAAAAATCCACGCTCGTGCCTTTTCTTGTGTTTCGAGTTGTTTCTTTATTACTTTGCGACAAAAATCGTCTATAGGCTGACATAAATTCGTGTGAAATAAGTTACTTTACAAAAACAGTATAGTTTCTCTTTCAATGCCAAATCCTTTCTCCATTTCATTGTTTCCTTGTTTTTATTGCTTTTTCTCTTGATTGAAATTCTTGAAATTTGAATCAATTCAAAGAGCGAATTGAAATCCCTCATATAGAGATGGACATGAGTTATGCGTTTTATATATACATATAACGGTAATGTTTTAAGATACAATACGCACAGGTAGTTTGTCCTGCGACCGGGAGTGGTGCACCCCTGTGGCATCAACGGGAACGAATTACTAAATAGAGTTTTGCTCAAATCGTCTTTCGCCTCAATTGACTATTTGATTCTTAAACTGGGGATTCTAAACGCATGAAGATCATCCTAACCCTCACCTTGTCTGATTGCTCTCCACTCTGCTTATAAATCTGAAACGAAAGTCCATCCTTGCTGTATTGTAGCTTGTACCTAGTCACCCGCTGGTAGAGGTCCGCATACCTTGCCTGGGTTGCCACAAAAGTGACATTTGCCTCAACTCGAAGGTCGATTTGAATCCACTGATTGAGGTCATTATCCTTTGCTGCCCATGCGCCGCCATCACCTATGTAGTTAAGTCTTCCCTGGCTTGGGACATAATTTTCATCAAATTGAGAAGACGCTGAAATCTGTGCCGCTGTTATGTGATAGTTTTCCATACCCAAGGGACCTAGACACTCTAATGGTAACAAAGTTGGAAGTCATAGGATGATCTTTGATTTTGCCCAGGCTAGATATATTTAAGGCTAGTACAATTCTTTCAAGTTAAACGTCTTAATCATGAAAGCATAAAAGTTAAAATAATTATATTTTCTATCGAGAAAAGGGTAATCGTTCTCCACAAAAGCAGATGCAAGTTTTCGTATTTTTCACACAAACAAAAAGTCCTCTCAAAAGATAAATCTACCACGCCAAATTAAGTAAAGAATATATTGTAAACTTATAATAGTATGGTACCAGGGTTTGTAGCATGAATTCCATAAAAATATAATAACTGTAGAATACCTTGCTACTTTAATGAACTTATTCATACGCATTTCTCGCTCTTTAATTATATGTGCGAAATTAGAATCTAGAACAATAGTGGCAGAGTATTTTGCAGTTGCTCCGAAGAATTCGGAAAAGCGCACCATCGGTTAGTAGGTCCACTGATATCTGAAGCACCACTGAGGCTTTTTTTGGAAAACAACTCTTTCTTTCGTGACGGTTTTAGAAATGAGCTAAATAATTAACAAGGACAACAATGTTAACAAACACAATCTCTATTATTTTTGAAAATACATGCTAAAATTAAATTAAAAAAGCGATCCCTAATCAATACCATGATTGTAAATAAAAATCCTAGTTTTATTTACCTCTCGTGCAATGAAGACCTATATAGCCCGGTGCGCAAATACAGTGGTATTGATTTTCTTCTTAATTTGGGATGCAGCTTCCGTTATTTTTGCAAGGGTTGCTGGAACAAGGTGTCTAAAGTAAAAGAGATAAACATGAGAAAATGTATTATTGTTGCATCAAGCATTACGAGAAAATATAGGAATGTATTAAAATTGGACTGTATAAAGGTCTCCAGCGAGCAAAATATCACAAATAACTGCACTATTTTTAATCAGCATCCCGGTTTAACTAACTTTTTGAAGCAGTTTTGCATTTACTAAATTATTGATTTTAATTACCTTCTTTTTAAAAATTTAAGTAGGAACTGACGTTTGACTTGAGATCCGGTAGTATAGGATTATGAGTCACCTGTTTCTTAAAACAGTTTAACTTTTAGGTGAATTTTTTTTCTCTCGATAGTCGCAGAAAAGGACCTTCTGGAAACAAAAATATTGTTTTTCTGCTCTGGAATTATGATAAGGATACAAAATAATTTGTACTCAGAGCACAATAAATCTTTCAAAAAGTAGAAAATTTAGTTCAGATTTTTTCGTTCTGCTGAGTCTCAAACCTTGTTTATTTGTTAACGCTAAAGAGCCTGATTTGCATTCACACTTCGCTTTTCTAAACATCGTACCATTTAAATTAAACTGGGCGCAAGTCACTGACCATATGTTGTTATATGTTATAACTTCTGTGTCGCTTTGTAAGCTTTGAAATAATCGATGTATACATAATTGCAGTTTGTGTTGTTGTTGTTGTTGTTTTTTTTTTTAATAAAAATTAGCTTCAGCGAGAATGGTCTCCTCCAACTAACCCAACTAATTAATTATTTTATTCATAGACTTTGATTTTTCCCTTTTCTTTACGCCGAGAATATCCCTCTCAATACATATCATTGCTGATAAAACCGATCTCCCCAATAACGGCAAAATGTTTTACAACTGGAGTTCAAATTATCATTTACCTGTATGCTGTAATGGTGAAACTCTTGTGAATTGGTCAGTTTGTGAGGACTTCTAAACATGTCTTCACTTAGCAGCTCGCAGCGAAGCTTACCATTTTCGTTTGGAGTCAAACCAACGTTGAACGAAACACAGGGCGCATTAGCAACGCAGTCGAAAGCGCAATCTGTAGCCCGAACTACTTCACAAGAAGAGTCTAAAAGGGATCCTTGAAGATACTGAAACTTGTGAGCCACAAAATTTGCGTACGACACCCCGAGTTGAAAAGATCGCTTTAAACCATAATCACCTTGTAACAAACGTTGATGTTGGCCTGTGACACACGGAAAACAGAGCAGAACAACTGTAAATAGAAAACTAAACATTCCTGTTTAGCGGAAAAGTCGTTTCAATCGTTTCAACACGAAATATGTTCTTCGACTGAAGGTATTATGCAGCATTATTTTCTATGAGGTGAACTCAAATCGCCGAAAGAGCGAATCGATCAACACGTTAATCAGCCAATAAGCGAATGACATTCTAGTCAAATTAGGTAAGTAATTTCAGATTTCCTCTTTGCCTTCATTTTGCATAGGAGGCCTGGGGAAAAACCTTTGATCGCGATATGGAAATGAGTTTTGGTTGGAAAATCGTCTTCATCCAAATTAAACAGATGTTTGCGTTGGACAATTAGAGAATATATAGATTACGTGACAGCTTTGGAACAGAAAAAAATATTTCTCGCTAATAGTATTTTAAGTTCTCCCAGAGTAGTTGAAATTTGTGTTACTGAGACGCAAGCGCCATGTAATGTTGTGTTCTTTATGTAGAGGGATTGAATGGCTTTCAGGAATCGCATTTATCAGTCAAGTTTTATATTAAGTGATTTCCCAGATATATCAGTTAAAGAACCTGTCATTTCTTGTCTTTCTTATCTGACGATTAAGAATTTGCTGAACTCTCACCTCTCCGTCAAATCATCGACACCAGCTACGGCAGCTTTAAAACCAAGAGAAGGTAACGTAGTGCATTCGTAGATTGTAAAACCTGCTCTGAGGAGAGATTTTAAGATTATGGGTGTTTTTGAATTAGAGGAACAAAAGGACTGATTGTCCTTGTTCAGTTTAATTCGCTAAGGACGCATAGGACGTGAAACAATTGGTGCAGCTATTCGTGCTATGAGCCCTAGTTTAACAGTTTAAGGTTTTATTTAGAAAATATGAAATATCTCACCTTGACAAAACTAAGACAGATGTTACAAGACCATGACAAGCAGAAGTCAGGCAGTGAACTGTATAAAGAGCTCACAGCAATATCACAATCACCGAAGTAAACTCCAGAAGACTTCTTAATTATAGGGCCCTTGATCTAGGCAACAGATCCTTTTTACAACGCAAGCTGAGAGTGTTACTGTGAAATATGAGGCATCGCTGGTTCAAACCTTGTTTCTGCATGTTATTGAAAGTCTTCAGAATGAGGCTGTCCGTAACAACCTGGGGCCCTTACTCCAGAAAGCAGAAGTCACAGACAGAACAGATCACTGTGGTCGTATCTGAAGAGTCTGGGAAGAAAGGCAATCTTGGATCAGCCTATCATTTCAGAGTGAATTCCTTGAACGTCGACAGTAAAGAAGCGGAGGCAGACGGTCAAACGCAGCCAAAAAAAGAAGTCTGGGTCAAAGACGAGAGAATGAACGCCAGCTAATGCCAACAATTCTGTCCTTGCCAAAATCCATGAAGGAGTTGGGTATATTGAGCCCAACCGAAGTCGGCTCGAATCTTTGCGAGCCACGAAAATTCATTAGGGTGGCCTCGGAAATTCTGAAATGGATCCAACGCTATGATATTTTCTGTCTCGGATTCTGAAACTTGCCAGCAATCAGCTCCACACATCCAGCACGAACTGATGCAAGCTTAACGGAACGCTGATAGAGTTTTTGTCAAGAATAACTTTGACCAGGACAGACGTCACACGGCGGTGAAAGGTTTCCGCAGTATTTTATAAGTACAATGTGCAAGTAAGGTAAAGTCTGCATTCGAGCCAAATGGCCAGGCCATGAAGCGACTAGGAGTGTTTCTACTCCCCTCTGGATGGAATGCTAGTCCATCGCAGGGTTACCCCCAGCATTGAATTCGCTGGTACCCATTTATACACCTGTGTGGAGAGAGGCACCGTGAGAGTAAAGTGTGTTGCCAAAGAACACAACACAACGTCCCCGGCCAGGGCTCGAACCCGAACCAGTCGCTCCGGAGTCGAGCGCACTAACCATGAGGCCACCGCGCCTCCCACGCAATGTGCAAGTGCACAATTAGAACTCTTCTCGACGACTCAAGCTTAAACGCTATTCAAACTTTCTGACCAAGATTGAATATCCTTCGCTTTCAATTTTTTCATTCAACTACCATAAGTTTACAAACGGCACGCATGCCATGTGACTTCCCGCTTGCTATTGTTTTTGCCACATCAACTTAATTCGGTCGTTTTGTAAAATTAAAAGTTTATGTATCTAGCTATTTCCAATTATAAAAGCGTACCGAATTTAATAAAACAACTATTCCATTCGCACTCGTTGGATATGAGATAGCTTATAGCCAAGTCGGCCCTACGGGCCTCGTTGGATATTTACCATCTGATAGCCAACGCGCGTGCACGCGTAGGGGGCGCGGTGGCCTCATGGTTAGTGCGCTCGACTCCGGAGCAAGCGGTGTGGGTTCGAGCCCTGGCCAGAGACATTGTGTTGTGTTCTTGGGCAAGACACTTTACTCTCGCGGTGCCTCTCTCCACCCAGGTGTATAAATAGGAACCAGCGAATTTAATGCTGGGAGATAACCCTGCGATGGACTAGCATGCCACCCAGGGGGAGTAGAAATACTCCTGGTTGCTTCATCCTACAGAAACCGGGATAAGCTCCGGCCTGGTGGGCCACATTGGCCCGTATGCAGACTTTACCTACTTTACCTATCCAACGCTCGCTCATGGAATAATTAACAACTATTCACCTCATTGTCGGTGGCTGATTTACCGAGCCATGACTTACCGAACCGCGATTCACCGCTAGCCACCGACACTGAGGTGAATAGTTGTTAATTATTCCATGAGCGCGCGTTGGATAAAACAGTGAGACAATTACACCAGAACAATTAATTTGGATGATTTCTTCACTTGTCACGGATGCAAACCGGGACGCCATTTTTTCCCGAGTTGCTCGGAAGTAAATTGCAAACTGAGGATATTCGGAGTTTGACTAGCCAATCAGAGCGCGCCTTTAACGCTAACGTTTTAGTATGTACTAATTGTTAAACATTCCCCAATTTTCAAAACTGCGCGTTAACTCTGTGAAAAAGATTTGAAACAAAATAAACACAATATCCCCCATTTGGCGCGAAAATATGCTCGGATATTTGTCCTTGGATATTATCTGTTCCTCGAAGCGCCCTCGGAAAACTGTTCGCTTCTCGGAACAGATAATGTCCGCGGACAACACACATTTTCACGCCACATGGAGGTTATAGTTTGTTTATCTTTTTTTCAGCTCTCTAGCGGGTGAAATTCAACAAATCCTGCAATCTGATTGGTTCCTGGAAAAGGGCGAAATTTTCTCGTCCGGACCCCCATAACGGGAGGAATCCGTCGAGTTGATCTATTCCCTTGATGAATTACTAGTTATCGTCAATCTTTCGCTTCTTTTACGGCTTCCACAGACAATTAATCAACGCAAGTTTATATCTATTCACCTTTAAATGGCAAGGTAGCCTGCAAACAGGCTCTCCGTATGGGTTAATTATTTTGAGATTTGCTTTCGAACGGCGCGCCGGCGGGCGAGAGAGGGAGAGCCTGCAATGGTCCTTGTACGCTTTGAGTATTTACGTTCAGATTCTGAACGTAAATTGCTGATTGGCTAATTCGACTTGACACATGTCAATTACTACCATTTGCATTCAACCGTGAAGCGTGAATGTTTTTTCGCGCATGTTTATTTTTTAGTGTCATGCGACTTCAGCAAGATGGAAGCGCTACAAGTAAACAAACTTGGACGATCCTATCGCACTGGAACATAGGTGGCTCAACTTTCGTTGCCAGAGGAATTATATTTTTTACAATGCGAACGATCAACTTTGTGAAACGTGACAAAGTTACCGTCGTCATCTACTATTACACAACGACCGAGTTCCATTACGCGAAACGTGACTCTCCCCTTTCAGAATATGGAGCTGTTAACATTGAGGTCAGTTATTGTTAGTACACAAATATCAAAATTTCGGCTAAAAGAAGGGCTAAATTGGGCTAAAATGTCTATTAATGTTTTTACTCATATATAACATCCATACGCTGAGTCACGTTTCGCGTAATGAAACTCGGTTGTTATGTAATAGTAGATGACGCGAGCTGAAAGTCATCTCTTCAAAGCATGACACAATTTCAACGGGGAACACTTTTATAAATCGAGCGGTTTTCTTCCAGCTTTTCGTCGAAATGTTTTCTTCGGATTCGAGTTTATAATAATAACACAAAAACAAGCGCACATGTTATTATTAGTATACATGTATCAAATGGTTTCATTTTTGACAGCCGTGCTTTCGTTGTGATTGGTTCATTTCAATTTGATAACTTGACAGGTCAATCAAGCGGAAAGGAGGCAGAACTCAAATCGTACAAGGACCATTGCAGGCTCTCCCTCTCTCGCCCGCCCGCGCGCCGTTCGAAAGCAAATCTCTGAATAACCCATACGGAGAGCCTGTTTGCAGGCTAATGGCAAGGAAAGTCACCGCTGAAATCCGGTGTTTCTCTCTGTACAATTTAAAGTAAAAGCTGAGCCAATTTCAGTCGAGTTTCCCTCCGGCTGTGATCGTTGCTGTATTTGAGAGAATTTCTGTGGAGTAGTACACTTGACGAATTTCCTCGCTATCTGCTACTGCTAAATAAATACTGAGTTTATTGTAGAAACGTCTGATTTCGAGTGATTCGCAACGAATGACAGAAATTGGTTTTGTAGCACAACTTCAAACTTTGTACGAAATTTTACACCGAAAAAAAAAATTAGGGAACTTAACTGGTGAACTAAATGCAACTAACATGGAGCTATTCGAATAAACTTGTTCTTTAATACATCTTTCTTTGTCTAGTTTCTGAGTTACTCGCTCGTGCGCTTGTTAAATTCCAATTCGATCTGTGTTATTGTCAAGGACTTAATCATGAGCCTCTGGCTCGGGTGATCGCGCAAGCACTCCCTGTGTTTGACATTAAATTTACATTTTACATTTGTAAACGGCGCGCAAGCCGGTTAACTATACGGATCTCTACGCCTGCCAATAACAATTTCAAAATTGGGGAGTATCCTCGGATATCCCCCAGTTTTAGCTGGAGTATATTCGGTCAAGTGACGCTTTTAGACCAATCGCGCCCGGGTAAAAGTATTTGATGGATTATAAATTTTGAATATCTCGAGGCCCCCGGTCCCAGCTGACGGAGAGGACAACCGAGACACAAGAGCATTTCATTTACACAAAAGCAGCTATATATTTCAATTGTTAATCATTTAGTTTATGCCGTGAAGGTCTGACTACGATAATCTGCAGGAAATACAGAAAAAAATATATCGAGTGTCCTCAGTGTAAATTAAGTTAGTTTTGGCACTGAAACCAGTAACACTTCAGCTTAGTTCTTACTATCATGTATTTCAACTAGTTTAACGACCCCAAAAACTGATATTTCGATAGTCTTTTCAGCGTCATAGTACAACTCCTCAATAGTTAATCAAAACCCAAATGAACAGCACACAGATATTGAAACATTGCAAGTATTTTATTGACTTATTTGAAGAAATTCATCAACAAAGCAATGATTCTTTTTGTCTTGTACTTCGGGACTGCTGAGCATGCGCAGTGAAATAGACGTGCACTTCTCCCAGCGACCTGATTAACCTGCAGTTGAGAGGAATTATCAAAACATCATTGTGCAGTAGCTAGGAAATAAATTGCATTTAATGAAAGTCTGCATTCGGGCCAAGTGGCCCATCAGGCCGGAGCTTATCCCGGTTTCTGTAGCATGAAGCGACTGGGAGTATTTCTACTCCCCCCTGGATGGGATGCTATTCCATCGCAGGGTTACCCCCAGCATTAAATTCGCCGGTACCCATTTATACACCTGGGTGGAGAGAGGCACTGTGAGAGTAAGTGTCTCGCCCAAGAACACAACACAATGTCCCCGGCCAGGGCTCGAACCCGGAGCGCTCTCTCCGGAGTCGAGCGCTCTAACCAAGAGGCCACCGCGACAAGAACCGAAATTATATTTCGTAATCCAAGCAGCCCTTTTCCTTTACCATGAAATGGAAGTAAAATGTTTACAAAGAAATAGCTGATTATGTCTATGCTCATACAATTTATTTTTTTAAGCTACTGAAGTGGTTTAATATAATTTTCGTGTTCGGATACTCATAAATGAACGCATTTTGTAGAGACGTTCGATATATAAAGTCACCGACACCCATTCACTGTGCATATTAGGAGCATAATTACTTACACGAATACAGGGCTCTTATCCCAGCAATGTCATCAGAGTGCAAGGTAGGAACCCCAAGACTAACTGTTGGCCACATGACGGTGCCGCGGACATTAGAGTGCCCAAGGCCTAATCCGTGCCCGATCTCATGAGCAGCAACCCAGACCATGGACTCGGCATCCGTATACCTCCACAACCACCATCCACCCCTCCGTCCTGAATTAGACCATTTCTCGTCTTCGTCGAAATGGATTCGTCCATCACTTGGATAATACGCATGTGCTACGACACCTCTCCTTCCATCAAACGTTGCGCGATCTGTTGGTTCCCCAGGGATACCGGCATGAGTCCTGCCTCCAAAGCTAAGAAAACATACATGTTGTTACATATCTAACTGGATTTGTAAAAACGTTGCTAAAGATCTGCACCCCTATCACACTTATTTCACTATGATTTCACTAAACTTTTAGGCCGCCTCCAAGCCATGTAAACGGGCCAAAACTAGGGAAAGGATGGCAATGAAAGCAAGATAAACGTGCAAAGGAAGGAAAAAAGCACCGACTTTCCTTTTAATTTTTATATCGTCACCTAAAGCGCTACGCAAGGGCAATTCTATAGCATCGTTTTTATGAATCCAGACAGATATATGTTATGAGAAATATGCTCTACAAAAATGTCAGGGTTGTTGCAAAGCGATTTGAAACATTAAATCACATTCAAGGGCTAGGTTGACAGACATCGGATCATTTCACTTAACTGAACATATCTAGCAAAGTCGCGTTATCACACTTGGCCTACGTAAGGGTGTATCATAATCCAGTGGCTCACTCTAGACCCTAGAGCTGCTCTCGGCCGCGCCCCAGGAAACTCTAAAACGTTGTTCGTGTTAGTCAAACCGCCAATGAGCACCATAAATCGATGAAGCACGTACGGCATGAGTCATGAGTCGTTCATAAGAGATAGAAGTGTGACAACGAACGGTAGGGAAACACTTTAGACCCCTTGAGCGCGTAGTTACTGTTTAATTAGACTACCAGTGGTCCCTCTTTCGCTTAGTCCGTCGTGCGTGAGGCGAAAGAAAACCGTGGAAAAAAATGGCCGCGTGAAGTCCTGGGGGCGAGGAAGCACGCTTAAAGGAGGGACTACCACCTAAGCCCAAGACTTTGCCCTGTCACGGCCGAGTGATTTTTTGGTGTGAAATTTCCAATCTAATTAACCATATCCAATAGAATTCCTTATCTTGACGTCCTGTAATTGTCGCCTGTCGTCGACTTTCCCAGTAGAAAAACGTGCCGTGAAGGATGTCGTCCTCAAGCGATCACGATCATGTGAAAGGAGGACCAATGAAAGAACAATCGTGTAACGATTTTTGCCGCGTTTATAGATGCAACTTTAAAAGTTTTTTACGGCAATTTTAATCGTAGGGTTTCGACGGAGAATTTATTTGAGGTCTCCAAACGAGCGAGAGTGCGGAAATATCGTTTGGCTAATCTGGTTACGGAACTTGGTTTTTCCGCGCCCCGTACGCAAATGTGTATTCTGATCTTTGCCTTTAGAGGTTGCTATTGTTTAGGCACAATTATATTGCAGGATTTGTTTCAAGTCTCTAGTATTTGCTTTTCAGGGACAAAATACGAAACTTTCTGTGAACGTTTTTCTTACTTGCATTATATATTGTGACGCCGGGCCCAGCTGTCATCAGAACAGTTTGCAAGCAGTGGGTAGATTCTTTTCACGGATATCATATTATTTGTCCTCGTACGTTTTTCTCAAGAGACGTCTTGCCAAACAAAACACTTGATGTATCAAGCTCTTTGCGAAGCCTGTTGGCAGAATCGTGAGGACATCAACGCCTGCGAGAAGCGATTGCTAAGCTTTGATTTGCTCCGGCTTCAAAGAATCTATTTTCGGAAATCGAGATAAACAGTTCTGTTAAACATCACCCCATCGCAATTATTGAAGCATCTCGAGTGTTGACCACAAGTTGACATCTGGTTGTCAACGCTCCGGCATTAGCCAATCATATTTTTGCGTTGTGAGAACAACGCATAATTCAAACTCTTGGGCTTAGGCGGTAGTCCCTCCTTTCGCGTGCTTCTCGCCCCAGGATTTCACGCGACCAATTTTTTATTTCGCGGTTTTCTTTCGCGTCACGCACGACGGACTAAGCGAAAGAGGGCCTACTCGTAGTCTACTGTTTATTAGTATAAATTTACCGTAGTCTATTGTGAATCCGTGAATCTGATTGGCTATATTACCGTTTTCCATCTGCTGATAGTCAACAGTTACGCTTCAGTGCAAATCGGGCATCACGTTTGAACCTGATGTAACATAATAAAACAGTTCTTTTCTACGCGTTACTACGCGTTATGAGACTACGGTAAATTTATACTAAAACAATTAGACTACTCACCCTCGTTTTCTACGAGCGATAGTCAACTCGGCTACGCCTCGTTGACTATCTGCTCGTAGAAAACTCGGGCTCGTAGTCTAATTGTTTAAATAGCACATAATGATGTCTTATTTAACTAGGGTAATAACTAGAACAAGAGCAAAGCAAGACTAAACAAAACAAAATGAAATGAAAGAAAAAAAAACAAGAAAAGACAAGTTTACTGTAACCTGATCTTAAAGTCGGGGTTGCTTGGGTTAGTTGTTCGACTAAAGGAAAGCACATTGCAGGCGTCTTTCCATCTTTGAAACGCATCAGCGATGGCCCTCTGTTGATCTGACTCCGACAAGTCTTGACCAGAATATTGAACATAATACGTAAAACTTGTTTTAGACCAAGACCTCACAGCATCGAATCGTTTGAAGCGACTTGCTTCTTCTTCAACGTCCGGGTCTCCACAGCGCGGCTTCTTCATAGCATTCACCGTGTCTTCGTCCACTTCTCCTGTCTCTGGCAGATGGAAAAAGTTTTGAAACTTTTTAACTGCTTCACCAACGTCGTGGTTTCCTGATTCGGATGGTGATATGTAGTGGTACTCAGTCAGATATTTCTGCAAGAATCGAAGGAAACGTAAAGGTTTTAAAATATCATAAAATATTAAGGAATTATAGCGGAGCTTGAGCGCGCGAAGCGCACAGCGAAGCCCCATACTTAAGAAAAATTTGTAACTCAACAAGCCGAGAAAATTTGGTTATGACGTCAGCGTACGAGCGAGCGACCAAACGAACGCCGTCCATACAGACTCTGGGGGTGGAGGAGGGGCGTCTCGTGGTAAGGCTCAGAGACATGCAGCCTTGGTTTACCGTGTACTTCTTTGATATTGGGCATCCATGTTATGATCAATTGACAGCTGTCAAAACAAGGTCTCTGCTGACCAGTATCACGTGACCATGTCGCGGGCTCAAGTGTACAGCTCATCGAGGTCACATTTTTTTGATATTGACCGCTGACCAAGTGCTGGTTTTTGAATGGATCGCGGGCTCATGTCAGGTTAACTTGTTGAAAACAGGGCAGGATTGTTCGGAAGCCGGAAAACACTAGCCCAGGATTAAACTTTATTCGAATTGTAACCTTTATTCTTCTGTACAAATGTTTTTTTTGCTCCTTTGTTTTGAGTATATACTGTCTTTTTGGCTGGGAGGTCTGTATAGGGAAAAACTGTGACCGAGGTATTGAAAATGCTGCCCGAAGCCGCAGGCCGAGGGCAGCATTTTCAAGCCCGAGGTCACAGTTTTTCCTTATACGGACCGACCCTACGCCGGCCAATAACATTTTTATCTTTTTTTTCTTGCCGTAAGCTGGCTTACAAGTGTGTTTGTTAACGCAACTTTGCCATTGAATCGGCTTACGCGCCGTCTACAAACCATTCGCAAAAAATCTAACGAGCGAAAGAACGAGTAAATCAGATACTATACGAAGAAAGATGTATTAAAGAACAGAAATATTTCGAACTACTTCATGTTAGTGCATTTAGTTTCCTAGTTAAGGTCTCCAAAATTGTTTTCCAGGTGAGAATTTTTGTTCAAAGTTGTACTACAAAAACAGTTTTTGTCGATCATTGCGAATCACTCGACTAAATTAGACTTTTCTACCGTAAATTGAGTAGCAGATAACGAGAAAATTCGTTAAGTGTACTCCACAGCAATTCTCTGAAGTACAGCAACGATTAGAGAGGGAAACTCGACTGAAATTGACTCAGTTTTTACTTAAAATTGTACAGAAAAACACACAGGATTACGCGCCATTACAGCGCCGAGCAACAAGCCACCAAACAAACTCTCACAACTTCAAAAACTTCAATTGAATTAACTTACAGTAACTTTCCTTGCCATCTAAAGGTGAATATAGGTAAACTTGCGTTAATTAATTGTCTTTGGCAGTGTAAAAAGGGCGATAGATAGACGATAATTTTGTAGTCACGTCGTTCGCTATTTTCCTTGGGTTGTTTTCTAAAGAAAAACTGAAGATTTCTCGGTTTCCCAAACTAAAGCCTCTAATCCTGTTTCTATACCTCGATAGAAACACCTTTCAACAGCATGGAGTATGGCTGCCTAAATGAAAAAACAAGGTCAAGTGACCCATTTTCTCAGTCGAAACAACACAGATTTAAAAGGAAATCTTTATCCGTAACAGCATCTTTCTCAGAAATCTTACAGCAAGGTCTTATTTAACAACTGAAAAAACTGTTCTTAGTACTAGTGTCAAACGACATAAACTGAAAATAATAGTTGGAATTCTACCTTGCCCTGCTAACACCGTAGCGATTAAAATACTAAATTCACGTATTTGAGGTTATCCTTGACACAAGAGTATCTTTATTTGGAGCTAAGACTTAAAATTGAACTTACCACAGCATTGTCCATCTCGTCCTCTCCTTCATTATCGGGATCAAGATCGTTAGCAGCACTGCCTGAGACGAGAAGCAGCGAGATAACAACGAAAGAGGAAAACATGGTGGCACTTTTCTTCCTGAAGCAAAATACAATTGCTGTTAGCACTGAATGAGACAGTTCTTTATCTAGCGGTTGACCAGGCCCCAGTTGTTCAAAGGCTGGATAACGCTATCCACCGGATAAATCACTATCCACTGGATAAGTATTGACAAAACAAACCACGCTATCCACTGGATAGTGATTTATCCGGTGGATAGAGTTATCCACCATTCGAACAACTGGGGCCTGGGCATTAGATCATGTGTATGTTAAGCTGTCTTTACTCAGCAGTGGAGAAAGCTATCAGAAAATTCTATTCCTCTGTAACTGAAGATTATTTAAAAGCGTTTACGTTTCTATTCAGTTTTCTCCTTCAAATCAGCAAAGAACGATCCATTGAAGTTTCAAATTACCTTCTCCTTGTTTGATTTAAAGCACGATTTTCAACAAGCACAGTGGTGTATTTGCAAATATTTTCTTACCTGTTTGTTCAGACTGTATTCAACGAAAACTGAGAATCTTGCCAAACGTTTTTATTTCCAGATTTGGGTCACATCGCCGAAAAACATGTACACCCAACAAAAGCCGTTGACCTGCAACCCACAATACTGCCCTCTTTGAAAGAGACATCGCACAGAAATTGACGTACCAACGCACTTTGGGGCTCTACAGATGCTAGGTTATGTTACATGTAAGCGTAAAATTTATTATCTGCGTGAATGGAACCCTCTGAATGGATTGAATTACGGTGAATCCACAGAGCAGCTCGGAAGTCCTTAAACGTACAAGATTGAAAGAAATAATGAACTTTGTATAAAGGACTTGATGTGTTAACTAGACCTTCTGCCCTGTATTCGCTTATCTATCAATCTCTCTTCATTCAGATTTGTTCCAAACACCAGAAAAAAAGACAAAAAGGGAGATTAGTCTTAATTGACGAGTTATAGCCTTTCAGCGCACAGTAACTAGCTGCCGAGAAATCAAAAACGGATGATAAAAGTATTCCGGGCTAGCAGTGTATTTAATTAAAGACTGAATTTGAGTCTCCTTAAGAACCAGAGCTGGAGGAATAATTATAACAACTCTAGTCACTACGCAAGAGGAAACGTGATCAATACAAGCTATAAAAATTTTCCACTTAGAAACTGGAATTCTTAATTTAAACAGAGTTTCCTTCTTTTATTGGCCTTGTTTTTTGCTTTTACCACCTTTTCATCATACAATACCACTTTGGCAATTAATACAGTAAGGACAATAACAATTTTCTTGTGAATTTGGGAGTCTGATCTGGGGTTGTTATTGTTGATATTTCTTTTCACGAACAAAGATAGAAGAATAATATTTTAAGATTAAATTGAAATCCGATAATATCTGTCCAGTTTTGCCTTGAAATCACCAAACAACGTTCTCCTTGCTTGATTGAAAGTACCGTTGTGAAAAAACACGACAAAAGAGTATTTACAAATGTTTGCTTACACGTCTGTTCAGACTGTATTCAACGAAAACTGAGAATCTTCCCACATGTTTTATTTCCGATGTGGATCACGTTGGCAAACAACATGTACACCCAGTGCCAACCGACGGACTCTATCAAAAACAGTGTGCAAATAATAATGGTGCACTTGGAAGATTCGCTTCGTCTGTCCCAGTCAGGTCTTCTATTTTCTACGAGTGCAGTAGCGATTTCGCCGCACAAGTTTTTCGCCGGGACTCCACAGTCAACAGATTTCTGTTTTTAGTAACAATGTCTTCTACTTTGTTGGATTCCGAAATGAATGTTGACTCAGAAGACTCTGAAATTTATTTTATCGGTGAAGACATGAGTAGGACTTCACTCGACGACGACCAAGCTGATTTATTTGCTAGTCTTTTGCTGAGCACCCAGCCGCCCAGCCTCTGGCCAACTAAGGAAAGACAACCAAATACCAGGAGGTAGTAGTCCAGCAGATAAGTGGAATAATTGTGCCTTTGATGATAAAAGAATGAATCTTGGCCCACATGTAAAGCATATCCAAAAGAGCATTTTTTAGCTATAGGGCCATCTCAGATTGGTCACGTGACCCATCTGGCAGCTTTTTCTAAATAAGGGCGTGGCCCTCCGCAGTTTCACCACTGACTGCAACGAATGAGCCAAAGCTGTTAAGTCTAGACACTACTCACGCCATACTTATTACTTATAATGAATACAGCTACTTAATTGCTGTTGCCATGACAATTCTCGTTGCCGTGGTAACATTGTTTTTACATTATGGCCACCATATTGGTAACATATATTTTGATTTGTGTTTGCGATTTGAGCAGTTGATTTAAGCAGCACATCTTTAAACAGCCAAAAACATTGTAATGACCTATCAGATAGCAAAGATCACAATCACGCCTTTAAATCATTTTCCATTTGTTTATTTACTCTGAGAAAGTATGTTGATGAGAGCCCGATTTATACTGCGATCTATTGTAATCAGTGTTCAAAACGTTCAAAATCAGTAGTACATGTTAATTTAAGAGATTTACGCTCTCTTCTTTAGTGTCGTTTACCTTAAATTCCATTTCAAAAGATGGAATGTGCGAGAGACTCCAATATGTTCTGACTAGTTCTCAGAGCAAAGTCCACCATAATGGCAAAGTGCAGTGCACTGTAGTGCTGCCTTTAAGTATTTGCACTGACGTCTGCAACCTTTCTTGCGACCACATCGCAGAAGTTTTCTACAAGCCTTTGCAGCTTCTGGTAGAGTTGTTGCGCATACTTCCCAACCACTTTAGCTCCTTCCTTATCCAGCCCCACTCATTTGGCGATGGAAGCTCTGAGCAGCAATCATTACTTGGCCCCAGCAGTAACCATCCTGGTAAGTTACCCGCTTAGTGAGCTGTATGAGAGATGCCTTTGTCGGGGTAATACCTTCTATTTATCTGGCTTTCTGTGTAAAGAGCTACTTCCAGGCCTGGTTGACACATTTCAAGTTACTGGCGTGATCGTACAGCAATATCACAAACCCTAACCCATAATTGTTTAATAAAACTCTTCACAGACTCTGGGGTGGTCACCAAAGAACAAAGTGCTGCTGTAACGTCATTGTAGGCTTTCCACGTATCCCACGAGGTTCTTTTACCTTTTCTTCCAAAAACGACACCATCTCTCAACCTGTAAAAGCATGGAACATTGGCAATGCCATACACTGATCAGGCTCCAGCTATCTCATGAGCTGCTTTAAAACGAAAGTATTTTCCAGTTCCAAAAGCAATCCATACTTCAGCGTTATCAGGCACTGAGCTGATGCCAATACTACCACATCAGTGTCAACTGTACGTATGGAAACTATCGTATTTTCCTCTTTTACGGCATCTGAGTTCCAGATCTAGAATGATCCACGTGGCTGCTTCTTCATGTAAGCATGGAGCAAGCCCTGAGACATCCCTGGATTGATTACAAAGTACCTCAGTGCGATGTGTGCTGATTATCTGCTTGCCGCAGTCGATGGATTCTACTAATTTTCAAATTAAAATTTCAAATTAACTTTCAAATTAAGAATTGACCAAGGAAAGAAACTTAAGCATATTAAGGCAGAGAACTTTGCTCAGAAAAATTTCGCTCACTCCTGCCTTCTGTCCGGCTGTCGGCTGCGCTGACTGACTGCTGTTTCTCAGATTAGATCCAACGGATGCATGAATCGATAGAGAAGCGGATTTTACCAAATTCGTCTTGCTTAAGCCATGGACTCAGCAAAATCTCCTCCTCTTCCTAAAAATCAAGGCCTCGAACGAAATCATCTGGTTTGAAATGCATAGAACAGATCAACAAAACTCCTAGACGGCTCTCACTATAAATGATTTGCACGTTTCGCTTTCACGAAGTCGACCCATCGCTTTCTTCGTTTCTTCGCTTCAAGTCCATGATCTCTATATAAAATCGGTATGATCTGAAGCGTAATACCTGCTGTAAGTTTGTCGAGTAGCTACATCCCCCTTACAATGCTCCTAGCTGGCAAAATTCGAGGATTTAACCAAATCAAAAAATTTTTGCGCCAAATTTCTCCACAAAATAAGCTTTATTACTTTAGCGAAAAAAATTGTTGGTGTTAGGTGCACTTTAAATACAAATAATTGTCCTTACGAGCAGCATTCTGAGAGGAATCGGCGGTGAAGAAATTGTTAAGAAATTTTCTTATAACATTCTCGATAACTCTAAAAGGGAATTAATTCCTCCTTAACGTTTTCGGATCTCTTCATATGAGGCCGGTCAACGGGCTGGCTTAGTTTCCGAGATCTCGCCTAGCCACTCTTTTCTTCGTAAAAATATCGATCTGATCATATAAGAAGCCGGGTTGGCCTGGTTACCGAGATCTCAGTTTTTGCGACCGAGATCTTGGTAACCGGGATGAAAATTTTCCGCATGAACACTCCAGCTCGGTGACCGGGCCAAAACTTCTTAAGCAACATGGCATAATTTTGGTTTTGTACGTACTTCCACTTTCAGAAGTATGCGAATTACCTTTATTAGTAAACTTAGCAGAGTCCACAAAGCTATGACAGTCGCGAACAATACAAGTTTATGTTCCACCACTTTGGTTGCGTTCCTTGAATTCATCCCGGTCGACCGGACTGACGTTTCCCATATGAAACACACCACAGTATTCGTCCACGTTACCGGGCTCATATAAATAGGCCCTCGGAAAGGTTCCTTTTTTCAAGGTAAAGCCAACCCAAGTATTATCAATTTTAAATGTTCGATCTACCAGATTGTAACTAAATTTGTAACTAAAAGGTACAAAACTATAATAATTAGTGAGAAGACCAGAGTAGGCTTTCTTGTGGACCACCGAGGTCACTCACTCACTCATGCCCGTTATGCCGGCTGGCATGTAGGGCAGCAACAAAGGTACTCCACCCCTGTCTGTTCTGGGCCAGCTTCTGAACAGTCCCCCAGGTGTGATGGAGGGTCTTAAGCTCCCCTTGTACAGTTCGACGCCAGGTGTTCTTGGGTCGACCCCGTTTCCGTTTCCCCTCTGGTGTCCAGTGAAGGGCTGTGCGGGCGATGTTGCCTGGCTCACATGTCCGATCCATCTCCATCGCCTTCGCATGATGATGGTGCCCATGCTGTCTTGGTTGCAGCGGGCGAGAAGATGTTGGTTGGAGATGGTCTCGGGCCAGAATATTCGTAGGATTCTTCTAAGGTTCTTGGTGTGGAAGGGGGACAGTTGGTTGAGGTCACTCGCAGTCATCCTCCAGCATTCTGAGCCGTACAGTAAGGTGGAAAGTACGCAGCTCTGGTACAGTCTTAGCTTGGTCTCGGTGCTGTACTGGGATGATTTCCGGGTAATAATTGCTATTGTTATCTAAAAGAACATCTAATAAGAGGATCTTGTGCTTTTCTTCCCTCTCCATAGGAAACTTGATGTTGAGGTGCTCCTGTATAGGCTATCTCTTTATGGGTCACCACGAGAAACGCTTGATAAAGAATTTCAATTCAGGTATTGAGTTTTACCTTAGGTATGTCGACACCACCTTTGCTTTGTTTAATACCGGACAGGATGCTTTAACTTTCTTTACTTATACCAACAGCCAGCACCCCAATATCAAGTTGACTATATGGAGAGGGAAGAAAGCCCAAGCTCCCCTTCTTAGATGTTCTTTTACATAATAGCAATGAGGGCATTTCTACTTCGGATTTCCACAAGACCTATACTGGTCTTCTCACTAATTATTATAGTTTTGTACCTTTTAGTTACAAATTAGAATTAGTATGCACTCTGGTTGACCAAATATTAAAAATTACTAACCCTTGGGCACCTTATAAAAATGCTAAAGAGGAATTTGTTCCCTTCTAGTGTTACAGAGAATGTTGTCACACAGTTTCTTAACGATTACTTCATCCCCAATTCCTCTCAGAGGGGTACTCATTAGGAAAATTGTTTGTATTTTAAATTACCGTATATCGGTCCCTTTTCCATAACAACACAATGCAGAATTAAGAAATTAGTTCGCACATTTTGCAGCAACCTGGACATTAAGTTGGTGTTCACCCTATTTAAAATGAAGAGTTGGTTTGGGGCCAAGGATCCTATCCCCACAGGTTTACGATCACAAGTCATTTATAAGTTTTCATGTGCAGGCTGCAGTGTCTGTTATATTGGTGAAACCAATGGACACCTTGCCACTCGCATCCATGAACATCTCTCCTCCGA
Source organism: Platygyra sinensis (assembly GCA_019787425.1). NCBI lineage: Eukaryota > Metazoa > Cnidaria > Anthozoa > Scleractinia > Merulinidae > Platygyra > Platygyra sinensis. Next base: position 8,350 of record JAHPZR010022665.1, on the reverse strand, counting down.
CAAAAACTCCCACATCTTTAAGCACCTGAGAGGTTTTGAAAATTGTCACTCCCTTTGTTGAGAAGATTGTTTTAAAATCCTCGACTCTGCTTTCACAAGCTTCCAATTGAAATTTAAAGAAGCCATGCACATCCTTTGGGTCCAGCGATCTTTAAATTCCCAAGTCAAACATCTTAATTTATCCCTTTCATACTAATATTAGTCTCTTTTCTTGGCCTTAATAGTTTTATTCTTTTTGTTTGTTTGTTTTTTTGTTCTCGCCTTCATCCTTAATTATTCTTGCTAATATCTCGCCTTGTTACACTATTTATTGCACAATTTCATTATATTTCGCATTGTACAACTGACGATAGATGACGTCTCATTCGAAACATATTTTGATTAAAAAAATGAACTTTAAAAACATCTATGGTTCATCAAAGCAATATCTTACTTCGTGCTGCTACGAAACCTTGGTAAACTTTAATATAGCATTTTTATCTCACTGCATCCGAATAAGTGTACAAAAATTCCATATAAACAAATATTCTCCACATCCTTATTTATTATTACCTCACATTTATATTTTGGACACATTTCTTTATTCAAATGGTATGGTGACCAACACGAAAACTTCGACTTCTTTGTTCACTGTGCACATGTCAACAATTGAAACTTGTATATCATATTTACTTTACATCATTTGTTAACCTACTGATTTCGTAAGCCATCTTGTACTATATCAACTTCAATAGTGCGTAAAAATTGAACTTAAGGAAGCTTGATAAATTTTTTCTGGACCATACCTAGCATTTCAATAAGCGTTTTACCAACCTTCCTTTGCTCTGATCGATGTGGAAATTACACCAGTTTTTGTAAAAGGAATGAAGTTTGATTGAATGGGTTTTTTAAGGTAATCTATATTTCCATGAAAACAATAAACCGAAAATATGAAAATTGGTAAAGCATGAATTTTGAACGAACCAGATCTGTTAAAGAAAATTTAAAGCTAATTTCTCTCCCTCTCTTTTTATTCAGATCTGTTCCAAAGAACAGGGAAAAAAATTTAAAAAAGGAAGATGAGTCAATAATCTTGTCAATTTGAGAGTTTGATCTGGAGTTGTTGTTGTTGTTGTTTTTTCTTCTTCCATTTTCTTTTTACAGAGAAATATAATATTTTAGGATTAAATTGAACTCCGATAATATCTGTCCAGTTTTCCCTTTAAATCACCAAAAAACGCTCTCCTTGTTTGATTAAAAGTACCGAGTTGTGAGAAAGCACGACAAGGGAGTATTTGCAAATGTTTTCTACCCGTCTATTCAGACTGTATTCAACGAAAACTGAAAATCTTCCCACACGTTTTATTTTATATGTAGGGGCGGTAAATGGTAAATGCGAGACTTTGGGAGACGGCGAGACACGCGTTTTTCTGTGCGAGCCCAAGACATTTTGACTTTTAGATTGTGAAAACGAGACTTCAAAGTGTTTTGAGTGCGGTCGCGAGACGTTCAGACTCATCGAGCCACAGATTTAGTTACAAAGAAGCTCTGTATGTAACTTAAATAACTTGTTGGGGGTCTTCCTTACATCAGTTAGGGGGGGCACATAGTCAGCATCTAACACATAAGTTTCCCGCATGCTAATCAATAGTTGTTAAGGATTTCAAGCCGTGTGAAGCTAATCGCGTGCAGGTTTGCTGGTCTTTCTGATTCCCTCTTTTACAGCGTTCTTGGTGCTAGCTTCTGCCCCGCAAGGCATGAGGCAACGGGAAATTCCGACTATAATAACAACGTTACGCCTTACCGTTGCGTACTCCGTATAACCGTCTCTCTCTAAGGCCGCGGCCAAAATGGATCAGTAAAGTGGCCAAAGGTCTGTAGCTTTTAGCGTCGCGCAATCCGAGGACATATTAGTGCTAGAGCAATTTCAAGATTATAACTCGGGAGCTTTTTTTTAGGAAATTTGCAGAAGTTGCTTATTTTAACAGAGTCAGTATATCAAGTGACAGAGGGCAAGACTTCTTTATAGATAAACCAAACGAATAGAGAATCGGACGACTCAAGGCCATTTATGCCGCCCTCTGGTAAACACTGATCGAGACCTCCTCAAGAGAGCTTCGTATAAAAAGCAGGCCTGCGAGCTACGACAGGATAACCGCCGCTAAACAAACGCAGAACTAATGACGACGGTGCCCCTGTGAATTTCAGAGCTACAGAAGATTTTAGCGAGACCCATAAAATTTTAAAGGACTCCATTCACCGATCCCCTAAATTGCCACAACTACGACTAAATAAACGTCTCGACGGAAATACCTTATATCTTATAGCCGACGATCGTGTATATAGGTTGCTTGGCGGACAACGTGTGTCTTTCGTAACATTAGCAAGTGGTTTGACACATTTGTGCATCCATATGATTATCCAGCAGGCAGGAGTTTTGCATCTTGAACAATTACAGAAGACAAGCGTGGCAGGTCAACAGACTTTCGTCTGGACAGACCTACCATATTTGTATATTGAGCATTTCTAATCACGTCGGTCAGGGTTCGTAGCGTCTGCTGACTTCACCGCGACAGATGTTAAAACGAAGTTCCAGGCGTATCATTAGCCAATAAAACTCTGGAATGACAAATTGCAAGCGTGTTAATCCACTTATGTACACAGGCCGTAGCATGCGTTAACGTTTTAGAAAGGCAATGATCACTCTAATCTACTATAAACATGTTCAGCTTCCTACAAGACCAAGAAAAACCAGCAACCAACAAAAACTTTCGCAGGCTACTTCAAAACAGCCACTTCAAGGGACATAATCTCTGCAGCGTAGTCATCTTGTCGAGCACTTCATTCAAAATAAGTGGATCCTTCCTCAGTTCATTTAAGCTATCCTACTGATAAAGCCCACACGCTATATCCCAACGAATGAGCGCGGCCGCTTTTAACAACTAGAAACTTTAAGACATTTGGACCGAATACTAGCATAAAATGACCAATGATACCGAACGGGGTTCCGCGTTTCAAAATAGCATCCCCGAGAAGCACCGTTCCTCCCACCGTAACATGATATAGTCATCATCGTCGAAACACGCCCATATCCATAAAATTAAATTAATATTATTCATCCAAATATTCATTTCACTCGGGGGCTGACTGGTGCAGACACACATTGATCCCCCCTAACACACACACCATTGCTGGTATACAACATTTAACTTTCTGTTGCAGAGTTTAGTGCTACTAAATGCTCATATTCTTAAGAGTGTGTGGGGGAGCTAGTTGGGGGGGGGGGGGGGGGAGTCAATTGAACACACTGACATTGATGTCTCATAATCACGGCAATCAGGAAGAACGTAATACCACTCGTGACCAAAAATCAAGCGACTCGACCATTCCCATCATTATGCCAACCACAAATTCACACAGGCATCTTCTTTTTCCTTTCGCGTCCTATCCTCTTGTCGTCTTTCTATTCCGTGCGTTAGTGCTATGGTTTCCCTTTCCATACACACCTTGTTAGTTGTTTGTTTCTTCCTGTTCCACCTCTCAACTCTTATTTCCTCCTGGGTACCGGTATATGCCCTTCCTCTCTCTGCCCCCAACCCCCCTTCATTCTTCTTCCCCTCTCATCTCTTGATCCTCTTCATTTCCCTCCCTTTCTTCTTTGTCACATTTTTCCTCCACTCTCTACACGCCCACCCGTTTGCTTTTCCCTATTTGCCCTCTTCCCTTCCCTTTGCCCTCATCCCCCCCCTTCCTGTGCTTCCCTGTCCACTTCCTCGTTCACTTTTCCTTTTTCCTCCTCTTTTCCTTTTCTTCTCTTTTCTTTTTTGCGTCTATTTCTTTGTCTTTCTTTTCCTCATTTTTTACGTTCTTCTCCGCTTTACTTTTTCCCTTTTGGCTCTCTTCCTTTCCATTCCCATCTTCTCTCTACCCTTAGTCTATTCACCCCTCTTTCCCCATCCTTTCCTTTTCTTTACCCCTCACCTTTTTTTGATTTTCTTCTCTTTTTTGTTCTATGTCCACTCCCTCACTTCTACCCTTCCCTTGTCTGTCCTCACCCCCTCCTTATCCTTTTCTTCCGATCATTTGTTCTCCTTTCCTCTCCCTTTTGTTCACTTTTTCTTCCCTTTCTGTCTTCTTCGGTTCTCTTTTTACACCCCGTCCTCCCTTTCCCGTCCCCTTGTCTTTCCTCCTCTTCCCCCTCTTTCTTTTACCTTTGTTCCCGTTCCCTCCCATTCCTCCCTCCCCTATCTTTTTACTCTCTTTCTTTGTCTCCTCTCCCTCCCGTTCCCTTCCGTCCGGACCCCTCGTTTCCTTCCCTTTCTCACCCCCTCCCCCCTCCTTTGGTCTTGAAGTGCTGTTTTGAAACCATGAAAGTTTGTGTTGGTTTTGTGTTTGTCCCTTGATCTTGAGAACGAAAATTTTTAGTAAAGAGATGGCTTGGTTTATACACACAACGTTCACCATGCACGCCCTGATAATGTTACACATTCACTTGTCATTCCAGAGTTTTTTAGTGGGCTAATGATACACTGGAACTTGTTTGAAATTTGGTCGGTGAAGTAGCGCGCTCAGAACTCCACTGAGTTAGAAAATCTCAATATAAAAATTGTCGTCGCAACGAAAGTCGTTGACGCTGACAACCCTGTCTTTATTGTATTTGTCCAATGCAAACTCCTGCTGCTTGAACATCATATGGACAAAATGTGTAACAATTGCAATTGTAGAAAGGTCTCCAACAACCAAACACGGACGCGCTACATAAAATTAAAAGGTTTCGGACGTTGGTTTTTACGTCGTATTAGATGCAAGTTTAGGGGTGGTGCATGGGTCCTTTAAACAATATTTGGGGTTCTCGGCAAAATGTGTTAGGTCAAATTGTCACGGTACCCGTCTCTTAGTCTCGTTTGTTAGGCGGTTATCTGTGTCTCGCCAGCCGTTGAGCTTTTTATACGAAGCTCTCTTAGAGAGTCTCGATATTCTTTCAAGGGCGGACTAATGGCGCTTGAAGTCCCGATCTCTCGTTTTGTTTTTATATAAGAAGTCTTTCCTGTCCACTTGAATAATGACGTTTAAACAAAACAACTCTCACATGTTCCAAAAAAACTCCCGGTTAATCTAAAGTTCTCGCTAAATTGTCCTGGATTCCCACAAAAAGCTAGCTAGACCCGTTTTCCACCTACGAACGTCATTTCTGGACGCCAGAGAAAACGGTTATAGGATACCACAACGGAAGTGTTTTTATAGTCGAATTCCAGTTCTATCTTGTTGGCAGAAGCTGACCAAAAGCTAAAAGAGGAATCAAGAAACCACAACCCACGATAGCTCACGCTGAAACCCATGAAGTCGGAAAACTTATGTGTTTTCCTATGTGTAACTGTGTAAAAAACACAAGTATTTAAAACAAAAAGCTTCTTTGTAACTAAATCTGTGGCTCGATGAGTCTGAACGTCTCGCGACCGCACTCAAAACACTTTGAAGTCTCGTTTTCACAATCTAAAAAGTCAAAATGTCTTGGGCTCGCACAGAAAAACGCGTGTCTCGCCGTCTCCCAAAGTTCTCCGCATTTACCATTTACGGCCCCTACATATAAAATAAAACGTGTGGGGAAGATTTTCAGTTTTCGTTGAATACAGTCTGAATAGACGGGTAATGAAAAACATTTGCAAATACTCCCTTGTCGTAGCCTTCTCACAACTCGGTTACTTTTAAATCAAACACAAGGAGAGCGTTTTTTTTGGTGATTTAAAACAGGGAAACTGGACAGATATTATCGGAGTTCAATTTAATCCTAAAATATTATATTTCTCTGTAAAAGAAAATGGAAGAAGAAAAAAACAACAACAACACAACTCCAATCAAACTCTCAAATTGACAAGATTATTGACTCATCTTCCTTTTTTTAAATTTTTTTCCCTGTTCTTTGGAACAGATCTGAATAAAAAGAGAGGGAGAGAAATTAGCTTTAAATTTTCTTTAACAGATCTGGTTCGTTCAAAATTCATGCTTTAAAACCAATGTTCATATTTTCGGTTTTATTGGTTTTCATGGAAATATACGATTCCTTACCTTAAAAAACCCATTCAATCAAACTTCATTCCTTTTACAAACAAACTGGGTGTAAATATTCCACATCGGGGGAATCCAGAAGCAAAAGGAAGGTGTGGTATAAAACCGCTTACTTACAGAAATGCTAGGTATAAGGTCCGAACAAAATGGATCAAGCTTCCTTTAAGTTCAATTTTTACGCACTATTTGAAGTTGAATATAGTCGCAAGATGGACATATACGAAAAGTCAGTAGGTTAACACATGATGTAAAGGTAAATATGATATACAAGTTTACAATTAGTGTGACACGTGGGGGTGCACGGGGGATTGACAAAGAAGTCGAAGTGTTTCGTGTTGGTACACCATAGGCCATTTTGAATAAAGCAATGTGTCCAAAATATAACTGTGAGGTAATAGCTAAATAAAGGATGATGGGGAGACTATGTGTTTATTATATGGAATTTTTGTACACACTTATTCGGTATAGCAGTGAGATAAAAATGGCTAATAATTAAAGGTTACCAAGGTTTTCGTAGCAGCACGAAGTAAGATATTGCTTTGATAGACACCATAGATAGTTTTTTAAAGTTCATTTTTTTAATCAACATATGTTTCCGAATGAGAACGTCATCTATCGTCAGTCTTGTACCAATGGCGAAATCTAATGAAAGTTGTGGGATAGCAATATGTCATCAAAAAGTGAAGGATATTGACCAAAATAAATAATAACGGATGGAAGGCGACGACCACAAAAACTCAAGATTATCTAAATAAGAATAGAGACTACGGAATTACAGATGTTTTGACTTGGACATCCATTCAAGACGAGCTGCTCCCAAAAAATAATGGTCCAAAGGTTTTCTGTTACATTTTCAATTGAAAAGCTTGTGGAAGCGCAGAGTCGATGTATGATATTAAAAACCAATCATCTGAACAAAGGGAGCCAACAATTTTTAGAACCTCATCAAGTGCTTAAAGATTGGGAATATTTTGGTCGAAGGAAGATGTGCAGCGGATGCGAGTGGCGAAGTGTCTAATGGTTTTTGCAACCAATTATAACAGGCCAGCAGCCTGGTAGATTGAAAACTTTATAATACTTGCGCTTGGTAAACCGGCAGGGAGTAAAAGATCCCTGTCTGGCCCCTAACCAACTCTGTGATTTTAAACGGGGTGAAAACACGCAACTTAATGTCCAGGGTTACTGCAATAATTGTGCCTGACTAATTTCTATAATTTCTGCTTGTGGGGTGTTGATGGAAAAAGGACTACTGTAGGTAAACTTTAAAATACAAACAATTGTACTAACGAGCACCACTCTGAGAGGGAATCGGTGGTGGAGTAACTGTTAAGAAATATTCTTACAGCATTCTTGAATAACGCAGAAGGGAACAAATTCCTCAACGTTTTGGTAAGGTTATTTCTGTCTAAAACCAGCCCAAGTAAGTTTATTAATTTTGAATCTCGGTCCTACCAGAAGTAGGGTACTGATTCATTTTGTAAGGGGCTACAAAGGGTACAAAAAATATAATAATGTAGTGAAAGAACCAGTGTAGTCTTCTTGTGCACACCGAGGTAGTAATCCCTGTTTGTCTACTGTTATCTAAAAGAAACGCATCTAAGAAGGGGAGCTGGGCTTTCTCTTTACTTTCCTCTCCATATAGTCGAACTTGATATTTGGGTGCTGGCTGTTGGTATAAGTAAAGAAGTTAAAGCATCCGTCCGGTAATAAACAAAGCAAAGGTGGTGGTCGACATACCTAAGGTAAAACTCAATACCTGAATTGAAGACATAAATCTTTAATCAAGGCGTTTCTCGTGGTGACGGGTGTGCCATAAAGAGATAGCCCTATACAGGAGCTACCTCCACATCAAGTTTCCTATGGGAGGGGAAAAAAGCCAGGATCCTCTTATTCAGATGTTCGTTTAGATAACAAAGCAATTATTACCCGGGAAATCGATCCCAGAACAGGGCAACCGAGACCAAGCTAAGACTGTACCAGGAGCTGCGTACTTTTCCACCTTACTGTATCGGTCTCAGAATGCTGGAGGATGACTGCGAGTACATCCAACCAACCCGATGTTCCCACCTTCCCACCCAAGAACCGTTTGAAGAAGAGATCCTACAATATCTGCCCAGGAGAAAACCAATCTCCAACCAACATCTTTCCTCGCCCGCTCCAAACCAGACCGCATGGCGCACCATCATCTGGCGAGGCATGGGGGAAAAAGATGGAGTCGGACATGGTGGTGCCAGGCAACATCCGCCCGCCCAGCCTCTGGGCCAACTAATGAAAGACAACCAATATACCATAAGGTAGTAGTCCC